>JARHVA010001508.1:572500-632500 GCA_037957365.1 Torreya grandis
AAGCAATAATGAACCTGTAGGAAATAAGGATTTTATGGTGACAAATTACAAACTAGGGTTATTCTTGTTTAATTTCATTACCATTACTTATTATCTCTTCTATTCATGCCAATAATACATTAATATTATGCCCATTCCTTGGTTAGCATATAAATCTTTTGCAATCCTCTAAAACAAGGGTTTTTCTTAACTAAAAAATAGGGTTTGAGAGTTACAATAGACTTGTCACATGTTTATGACGTGTATAATTTCATTTAAATATTTATTTGAACATAACCATATTTCAATCACCATACTCTATTATCATCGCTTTCTCAACCTTGACTTACATATGTGGCACTCAACACACAAACAAAGTCTCACTAACTGCACAACAGGGTTCTCTCCTTATGGAAACTATGTATATAGATTATCCCCTTCCTTTTATTCAAATAAAATATATTTATCTATATAGGGACTACACATTCATCTCTACATTATAATCTCTTCACATATATATTAGATGTCTTAAAGACCCAAGGATTGCCTCATTCTATGACTGTGACAACAACTTATAAGGCCTAATGGAATTAATGGTCCATTGTACTCTCAGTATTACCTTGTTCCTATATTATCATAGCTACTTGAGGGTTTTTAATTTCTAAAATTATACAAGGATATATGCCACACTAAAATCCAACTCTATTTTATACAGGACATTCCAATATCTTCTTTTTAAGACTGCAACCTACAGTCCTTCTCAATTGTCTCCACCAATCATTCAATAACCTAAAACTTCACATAAATATGAAAAAATAATGGCCTAAATGGCCTTAAATATAAATATACATGATTCATAACACTCAATATAGTTATTAACATAAACTTACATGCTTTTTATTCATTATGTTCAATAAAACATACAATTTTGATCCATCTAAACTCTGGTATCATTCATGAGGATTATTATACAATTTATTCATTCTCAGACTCTCCTCTCTCTTCTTGGAGAGTTCTTGTCCTCTCTATGATAACCTATCCCCAAAATGACTCTTTCTTTCCCTTTTCAATGTAGGATCTTTGGTTGGTTATACCAACTTCTTTTTCATAACTACCTCAACGTGAGGTTTGGAAATCATGACTGAAGTTAACTTTTCCCCTTATAAAAATGGACATATACATGTATTATAACACTTATTACAAATCTTTATGATCCTTTACAATAATATTCCCTCTTGACCACCTTTGTATCATGCTTAGGCCATTGTAGACTTAGTGACAACATTTGAATTTTTAAATTGTTGTATTTGGAGGGAAACTTCAATCACTCACATAAACTTATTCCTATGACTCCAAAGAACTCAAACTAACCTTAAAGACATGAATGGACCTTGGAAGGTCTCCTAACACACACTAACTCTAAACTTGACCCACTTTTATCCACTAATGACCAAATCATGAAATTTTACAACTTTAGCTTGATGCTCCTACATCACAAGGTTATAAATCATGTTACACATGTAATGGATCTAGATACCATTGAGGATTACATATTTTTTACCTACTTAATTATTCCATATCTAATTTATATACTTGAGTATGATCTACCTAATTAAATAATCGATCTATGGATTGATCTCAAGGAGTATGCCCTACCTAAATACACAAGACATATCTTGATATTTGTTATTCCCTACTAGTGTCAAATTAAGTGCTCCACTTACTCAACCTAGTCTACTTTAAGGTCCTCTAGAAGCTTGATTGCAATTAGGTCTCTTCCTGACCATAAATTATCTCTTAGTCTATCATAAAAGGTCTTATAAGTATTAGTATTGAAAGACTAATGACCTTAATCTTTAGTATTATCTCTTGACTTCTTAACCTTTGTATTTAGATCAAAAAAAACTTCCAATGACTCAAAATAGGTTACTCAGTCCCAAGATAGTAATCTACCTTCAAGCCAAACCCTTCTTTGAATCCTAAAGCACTCAATTGTACATCCTCACTTATTTGAATAATACTATGAGGGTTTCACCAATTATTTAACTCAAGCTTCTTAGTGCATGAAGAACTTCAACTCAAAACTCAGATGACAACAACTCTACCCTTTATAGGCCTATTAGGCCAAATTATACCTATTAAGGACTTGATACAAAGAGGTCTAAAACTACCTTGTTTTTTAGACTCATTCAATTCAAAAACCCAATGAAAATATAAAGATAATGATAAAAGACTCATAGGTGTCTTTACACAATCTCAAGATACCAATTAGATCACCAAAGTACCCAAAATGTTGACTAAGTCCTAAGCACTACTATAATATTATGCATAGGTGTGTTTGTTCTTGAAAAAGGTGTTATTAATATAAGCTCATCAAAGGATTCTTATAAAGCTTTATTAAGAAGTTTGGAGACTATCCCTTAACCCTAAACCCCAAACCATAAATCTAAAATCCTAAATCCTATACCCTAAAACCTAAATGTAAGCCTTTAACACTAAAACCCAAGCCTAAAACCATAAACCATAAGTCATAAACCTTAAATATTAACTCTTGAACCAAAAATTCTAAACCCAAATTGAACATTGAAAATGCAAAACATTAAACATTAAACCTAAAACCCCAAACTGTAAACTCTAAACCATAAACACTAAACCCAAATTCCTAAACCCTAATCCCTAATCCCCAAAATTTAAATCCCAAACCCTAAATACTAAACACTAAGTTCCAAACCCCAAACCCTTAACAAAACCCCTAAGACCAAAACCCTGAACCTTACACCCTAAACCCTAAGTGTGAAACTATATTCATATAAAATGTGAAATTTAGTTATTTGAGTATGGATAATGAAACCTAATCCATAGGTCTTCCTAATTTATTGCACAACCCTTTTAAGATTTTATTTCACTGATTCTTAGTCATCCACATCCTTCCAAACATAACCCTTGTAGACCCAAGAAATTGTCTTAGGCCTGGATCCATCCCCCCAAGTCTCATTCTCTCTAGAAAACAACACCTAATTTGGATACAAGCATTGAAACCTAGGGTGTCTAGTTTTCAACACTGTTGTCCAAGTGTACTTTTGGTCCTAACAATCATATTTTCTTGAATCCTTATCCTAATTCATATCAGTCTAAAATGAATTAATTTAACCCATGATCATTATATACCCTATAAAAGGCCATTCAAAGTCAATTTAGAAGGGTTGGAACTCATTTACAAGAGAGAAGAAATAATACAATCAAGACTACTCAAGCACTCTTCCCTATTCTCTGCATACAACCATCCAACAATATTTCAAGTTTATTCAAACCTTTACACAAGTCCCTAGTCATTCCAAGTACACCTAATTTTGCATTTACTAGCATTTTATCACACTATTACACCAAGAAATTCAATGGGAGAACTACATATAGCTTGATCCCTCCTTGGAGTGTTGGTATGTAGGCAATGTGCCCACACACAGGGTGTGAATTGCATCTATTGTATCTTTTACAAACTAATCCATTTTTCCTATTTTACAAAGTACCATATAATTATATAAAATACAAAATCACATGAAGAATCAACTCTATAGGGAGTTTCACTGATAAAGAAGATCTAAATTTTGGTACACAGGCTCACACAGACATTGTGAACAAAACCAAGAAAAATCATATCTCTATGAACAATTTGGAAAATAGTGGTAAGACCAGGACTACAATGTTGGATAGTAGGGTGTCTTATTTTTGGCAGTCCTATCCAATCAAGAAACAAAATCTAGATCTCAGTTTACGACATTGTCCTAGTCCTGTTCCTCTAATGTTAGACTTTGTCTCAGTCATAACAACCCAAAATAAGTTGAGTTATATTTTCTCTCACTCATTACTATTTTTAGAAGAGGCAAAAATATAACTTGTTTAAATAAATTAGTGGTTTAATTATTGCATATTATTTACTAATTTTATCTACTTAGACCTATTTATTATTTATGAATTAAACATCTAATTTCCCAATAATAGTAAATCAATTGGTGAACCTAACTTACTTTGAATTTTGCATTAAAACCCTAGAAACCCTAGGGTAAATTCCTAGCTGATTTTTCTCATAGATTTTTTGTTTTTGAATATTAAAATAAGAAATTCCTCTCAAATTTTAAAATTTTGTAGTAAATTTTCAAAAATATTTTATTTCAAACCCTAGTTGCATCAACTAGCTTCAAGTAATTTTCTAATAATTTTCCAATCATTTTCTAAATTTTTAGTTGCATATTAAAATTATAAAATCACTTCAAATTACAAAAATTCATAGTAATTTTTTTTTTAAAATTCTCAAATCCCTAGTTTCATCTACTAGGTCCCATTATATCACCAATTTTCCTATAATTTATGAATTTTACCTTGCATACTTAGCTCATAAATTCAATTTCAAATTTAAAAAATTCATAGTATTTTGCACAAAATATTTTTGGAATATCCCTAGTTACATATACTAGCTCCTATTTTGCATCTTGAGGTATCACCTTACATGTTTACACACTTCGTATCCTTTTCATGCAATTTTTAGTTAATTATTTCTAGGATCTTACATTTCCTATCTTCAGTATCTTCCTTTTATAGCACTTGGCCTATAATAAATTATTGAAAAAAATTCAAACACTTTTCAAATTACTTTCCTACTTTAACAATGTCCCAATATACTGGTTCTGATGAAACCAATAAGAGATAACCTCAAGAACTTTGAACCAAACACCATGACATGCAATATGACATGATTAAAATATTACAATAGGATAAAAAAGAACAAATAATGGTTAATCTTCTCAAACCATAGAGTAACTAGTTGAAAATGATACTACAGGGACAACTATGTCTCAATAACCCCCTATAGCATCCCAACCTACCTTTAGGACACCATTTATAGCTATTACATCCCTATCTCATGATATGGCAGACATTGTGCAAGATATCAGATCTCTTCAATCTAAGGTGTTACATTTTGAGCAAGGTGCCACTAGACCTATGTAGGGTTTGGATTCTTTTGCTATTTCGCATACACCATTGACACATCACATTACTTCCACACCCTTACCACAAGGTTTTATTCCACCTAATCTTACTCTTTATGATGGTAAGGGTGATCCAAAGACACATTAGAGAGTTTTTCACTCATCATTCTTGGATTGTGTACCAAATGACTAGCTACTTACCAAATTATTTCCATGGAGTCTAAAGGATTATGCTCTACAATGGTTCTATAGTTTATCAAATCAGTCAGTCGGTACATTCAATCCTTGAGCTGACATTTTCATAACACATTTTGGCATCAACATTGGTGATGAGGTCTCTTATGCACAAATTGCACAACAAAAATAAAAATCAAATGAGCATCTCACAGACTATGTGCTTTGATATAAGACCATCTTGGCTAAGATGACTATCCCCATGGTAGATCAAGAGTTATAGGATCTCTTTAAATAGATCCTTCTACCAACATTGCATGAATCCAATATGTTCAAAATATTCTCTTCCTTCATTGCATAGTGTTATACACTAAAGGAAAGAGAAGTAAAACTCATTTCAATGGGTAAACTCAAGTATACAAGCATCCTGAACACAAAAAATAAGAGTAATAACAAAATACCATACAAGGTCAAAGTCATCGATAACAAGAATCATAATCAACCAATAGTCAATATAAATTTAGATCCCCCTCAGCGTGTGTTTTTATCAACACCTCCTTGGTGTGCATTTACCAATCTACCAGTTTCTCCAGCTAGAGTTTTATAGCAATTATTAGAATGTAAGATCATCACTCTCCCTCCTATTAAATAAGTTGACCTAGAAAATCATCTTCCATATGGATATGATCAATAATATTATTTTTGATTTTCACATAGCACCACATTATAAATAGATGCATCAGTTTGAGACATAAGATACAAGACTTGATAGATGATAACCTACTTGATCTTGGCACTTTAGTTGAGCCTCCAAAGGGTAAGACAACACAAGATAAAGCTTTGAAAATATTCTTAGATCCATTTCCATATAATTCTAATCAAGAGAAAGGGGACACATCAGGTGTTCACCACACATACCATGCACATCCTCCACCAGTTACATACTAGGCACCTTCAGTTGAATCACATCTTTTGAATGGTATGATACGTGTGTGTGTGTCTCTGGTTTCAACTAGACCTTTGATATGATTCTCAAATTAGATATTATAATGTAATCTTTATCATATCACATATTCATAATCAACCCATTCACAATGTTCTCATTGATAATGGTTCTAGTATCAACATGTACACCATTACATTATTGTAGCATTTGGGCTATTTAGAGTAGGATATCACAACAACAGATATAGTTATCATTGGATTTAGTGGGAACATAAATATTTAATTGGGTGAGATTTTAATTCCTATATGGACTAAGCCAACACATATGACAACACATTTTACCATAGTTCCCAGTGCAATAGTTTTTGATATGTTACTTGTTCACCCATGGATTTAGAAAATTTGAGTAGTAAAATCTATAGTTCACAAATGAATGAAATATATTCATGTTAATTAGGTTATTATAGTTGGTAGAGTTCTATATGAGTTACCACTCACCACTTTAGAGCCATCTCCTTTGTAGTCACCAATTCTAGCTTCTCCACTAGTTTTAGTTTCCCCACTACTTATCATTCTTCCTTTGGTATAGATTCAGACATAGTTGAGGCATCCATTACTATTATAGAGGGTTCATACACCTCCACCACTTTAGGATTCTAGACAGCTTCTAGCTATATTATTCACACCCAGAGTAGTGTCATTGAGATCTTATTCGTCTACACATAGAGCACATGTTCAAAGAGCTACTCCTACTCGCAGATGGGTCCCTAAAAGCCCTACAATTGCATATACTTATTAGAGTTAAAGAGGGACCCCATATTTGGTTTCTACTTTAGAGATTTTATAACATTTACAATGCACACCACTTTTAGAATCATAGTCTCAACCTTTCCATTGTGCTTCATGATCATGCACGATACCTTTGTTTGATATATGACACCATGATAGGGAGTCTCATCTGAGACTCATCAGTTAGTATCATTTATTGTCAATATTTATTGTACATTGTTTATTTCAAAAAATCCAAAAACATTCAAATATATCTAAAAACACAAAAAATCTTTCGATTGTATGCATCATCCATGCTTTACATTACTACTACTATGCTAGAATTACATATATTATTTCATGATATTGTTTTCCAATTTATCTAAATTACCATGCTTCACTTGATCTTATTTGAGTGTGTGAATTGACATCCAAATCCTTGATTACTTCACTCTACCCATTAAGGGGGCATCCTAATTCTATATTTAAGACACACATCAATATACATACCCATTGGGGGTATCTTCTACATGACTACACCATCTAGGTTCTGTCATTCTTACACTACACACTCCAAGTTATCATGTTGATGTACATTACTTACCAAATTACACATATTACTATAATGACATTTTACTAGTATGTAGCACTTGTGTATCTCTTTAGCATATACCTAGTCTTTTACTAAACATGTCTTGCATACTTTCACTCTTGCTTTGATTAGTTAGATGTGATTCTATCTTTCTTGTTATTACATGTTTTCTCTTCTTGCTTAGCAAATCTTGTTGGATTTCATTTATAGTTACTTCTTGTCTCTTGTATGTGCCTTAGGACATTTTCCAATGTCCTCTTTTATTCATGTCTGTGCCTTAGGAAATTTGCCAATGCCATTTGTTTGTACTCTTCCCTATACCTATGGCCATTATACCAACCTTTCTTGTTTTAATTGTATGTGTATGTGGCATTTGAACATGCTTTATAGGCTTGGTTTCTAGTTTGAGTGACATGTGTCCATGTCCCTTGATTGCTTGGCCCCTTGGACACTCTTGTATGCTTCTTACTTCTTTCTTTGTATGCTTGTTGCTTGATTACTTTTCCTATTTGTAATTCCATGATCCATAGCATGCATTTCCTTGCTTTCTTGTATGCCATTATGGACATCATGTTGCATCCCTCATTGCTAACAACTAACAACTAACACTTTCAATTCTAGTTCAGTACATTGCACATGATTTTACATTGTTATATCTATCTAGGCATTCCCATGTTGATTTAATAATATCTCAATACAAATATTGCTATATCTTGGCATATCTTATCAATTATCATTTCTATATCATGTATATTTCTATCTTAACACACTTCCATGGCTATCTCTTTTGAGGGAAGTCATTACAGAGTCTTCATTCCTCCCCTCAAAAGAGGGGGCAACAAATAGGAGTTTTGTCATAGAGATCAAAGCTCCTAATGGTAGAAATAATAGCTTTTAAAACACTCAAAATAGAATCTAGACATCAGAATTGCTAGAATAGACTAGGTAGATAGTAAAGAATCCATAACAGTCATTAGATTTGGCCTTGGACAACAACACCAAAGTTGGACTACAATGCCATATAATAGGGTGTCTTATTTTTGGTGCTCCTATCCAGACAACAAAAAAATCATTTTTTCTAGAAATAGATAGAAAGGTGAGTTCAATCACAAGTTTTTAAGTATAGTAAATTCCATATTTATCATGTTTCAATATAGGTTTTGCTCAGAGAATCTAGATATAGGAAGCATCATGTGTGGCATGATGGCTCTCACTTCCAATTTCAGATTAGGCAATTGATATAGCTTCTAGATCAAAATCCATGTTCCATACACTATTTATTTGGGGTAATGCATGTGGTACATTGGTCCTCCTCTCTTTCTAATTTCAATTTATTTTTCCTAAGCATTATCAGTAGTTGTGTGCCTTACTCCATCTAAAGGTGGTTGGCATAGTTTTTTAAGTTTGGATTTCATACAAGCTTAACTTCTTGAGTACCCGAGTTCCTAATTTGGCTTCCATATAAGCCTATTGCACCATATTTAGAGTGTATTTCATATAAGCCTAGTCTCCATCTCTCATAATGGCCAAGAGTGTCCTAGTTTCTAGCATACATTTAGTTATCCACACCAACATTATCATATTATAGTAAATTCATGGGCTTTAGGATCCATCTCATATGACATATATTCCATACCAATATCACTTCATAGCTTCACTTCACAAGGCAATGATGGATCTAAAAGAATAGATAGCCTTTGTATTCTTGAGCCACTTATTCAGAGGGATTATAAACACAGTCCAAACATCGATCAAAACATGCATGATCATCTATCTTCACTTAGTAGGTGAAAATGGATGCAAAGGTCCTACCTTGGTATTCTTGAGCCACTTCGATGGAATTGAGAACTCAACTCCATTCATGATATTACTTTTGGTAAATCACACACCTAGCACAATCCAACATCACAATAGGTTTTGTATTGGTTCACATACCTAGTGAGGTGTATTCATTCCTTTCTCTTCTTCTCTCTTACCCAAATTTTATACTTTATTATTTTAGATATAGCATATATAGTAATAAATTATCTAATCTATGTTTTTCATTAAAGATTCACACTTCACATCATGCTCTCTCTATGCACATCTAGAATCACACAGCTTTGTGATCTTCACATTTATAGGTAATTTTAGTTATGTTTTCTTTTTTTCCTTTATTCTAGTATTTCACTTTGCTACATCACTATAATAAAGGGGGGGTAAATTTATTCATATAAAATTCAAAATTTGATTACTTGAGTATGGATAATGACACCCAATCTATAGGTCCTCCTACTTGTTTGCACAACCCTTTTAGTCTTTTTTTTCACTGATTCCCAGTCATCCATAGCCTTTCAAACTTAACCCTTACAAACCAAAGTAGATATTTTAGGCCTAGATCTATCCCCCTATGTCTCATTCTCTCTAGATAATAGTGCCTAAGTTGGATAGGATCACTGAAACCCAAAGTGTCCAGTTTTCAACACTGTTGTCCAAGTGTACTTTTGGTCCTAGCAGTCATATTTTCCCAAATCCTTATCCTAATTCATGTCAGCATAACATGAATTAATTTAACCCATAATCATTAAATCCCCTATAAAATGACATTCAAATTCCATTTAGAAGGGTTGGTACTCATTTACAAGAGAGAAGCAAGAATACAAACAAGACTACTCAAGAACTCTTTCCTATTCTTTGCATACAGCCATCCAATAGTATTTGAAGCCTATTAAAACCTTTACACCAATCCCTAGTCATTCCAAGTACACCCATTTTCTCATTTACTTGCATTTTCATCACACTATTACACCAAGTACTTCAATGGGAGAACTACATATAGCTTGATCCCTCCTCAGAGTATTGGTATGTAGGTAGCGTGCCCACACATAGGGTGTGAAGTGCATCCAACATATCTTTTACATACTAACCCATTTTACCTATTTACCAAAGTACCATTTAATTGCATAGAAGACATAATCACATGAAGAATCTACTCTATAGGGAGTTTTATTGATATCTAAGATCTAAAATTTGTTACACAAGATCACATAGATGCTATGAACAAAACCCATAAAAATCATATCTTTATGAGTAGTTTGGATAATAGTAGAAAGACCAGGACTACAACATCAAACAATAAGGTGTCCTATTTTTAGCAGTCTTATCCAATCAAAAAATGAACTCTAGATCTTATTTTTTGATAGTGTCTTAGTCATGTTCCTCCAATATTAGACTTTGTCTCAGTGGTAACATCCTAGAATAAGATAAGTTATATTTTCTCTCACTCATTACTATTTTTAGAAAAGGTAAAAATAAAACTTATTTAAATAAATCAATGGATTAATTATTGCATATTATTTACTAATTTTATCTACTAAGACCCATTTATTATTTAGGAATTATACATATAATTTTTTAAAAATAGTAAATCAAAAACCCTAAACCCAAAATCTTGACCCCAAATACCAAGCCCCAAACCCTAAAAACTAAACTATTGGTCCCTTGAGCCATAAACCATAAATACCAAACCTTTAAGCATAAAATATAAATTATAAGCCTTAATTCCTAATCCCTAAGACATAACACTGAAACTTGAACCCTAAATGCTAATCTCTATACACTAAACCCTAAACTATGAATATTGAACCATCAACCATTAACCTTAAACCCTAAATTTATAAATCCTAAACCTTTATCCATAAAACATAACCTTGAGTTATCACCTATATAGATAAAGGAGAAGGGGCATTGGCTAAGCCATATCTTGAAAAGATAAGGACCATTTTAACCTATATAGAGAAAGGAATTACTAGGGACATTCATGTAAAAGGCTTGAAGGTGGATTAAATTTGAATTCTTAATAATTTTTGTGTTTTTTAATCAATGGGTCTATCAATATGCATAAATGGATAGCATGTAGTATTCAACCTATAACATACATATAATAATGATACAGTCATTCAAACATTACATCTACCCCATACCTAGTACTACATGTAGGTATGTTGTCACTTATACATGACATATTATTGTATTCACATAAAGTCACTGATACTAGACATAAATGTAGCTAATCACCCTATTACACTCCATTTACACCTAAACCATTAACCCTAAAACCCAAACCCCAAACCCTAAACACCATAAAACATGAAGTTTGAACCCTAAACACCATAAACCTTAAACATTTAACCCTAATACATTATCCCTAAACCCAAAACAATAATACATAAGTCCCAAAATATAGACCCTAAACACAGAACCTTAAAACCTTAAACCCTAGACTTTATATCCTAGACCCTAAGCCCTAAAACCTAAACTTCAAGCCCTTAACCCTAAATCCCAAACCATAAGTTTAAAATCCTAAACACTAAACCATAAAACCTCAACCTTATAGGTTCTTAACATTAAACACTAAACCTTAAACACAAAATTCAAAATCATGAACCTTAAACCCTAAACATCAAACCCCAAACCCTAAACCCAAATCCCAAAACCTTGACCCCTAAAATTTTAACAATAAAACCTAATCCTAAAACCCTAAGCACTAAACCCTAAACCTTTAAAGTTGAATCCTAAACCACAAACCCAAAACCATAAAACCTCAAACCCAAAATCATAGACCCTAAATCCTAAAACTGGATAAACCCTAAACCTTAAAACCCAAATGCTAGAACCCAAACAATCAACTCTAAACACTGAACTATAAACATTGAACCCTAAAACCTTAACCTAAAACCTTAAAAATGAAACCTAAATGATGAACACTAAACATACATTATGGAGACCACACTACAAAGGAATTATGCAAGCATTTGTATTTCATCTCAAACCCCTCTCCACTTTCCTATCATAATTCCTACACAAGCACAAATATTTCAATGCAAGGAGAAAACATGCCATAACAAAGTTAGTGGCACAAATGTTAATAATTTATACTCATGACCCACATCATTATTTGAAAATATCTCAAAAGTATGAGAATATCCAAAATTATCTGACCCTTTCACTCAATGATTTGGATATAACTATGTCTATAATAAGGATTTCACCTCATACAAAGGAAGCACAAAGAGGTAATTTTTCTATCTATCATCATTTTTCATCATCCCTCATCATTCAAAATGAATTTTTTTCTTGCAAGTACAAAGAGGATATTATCTTATTTTCACCATGTAAATCATTCAATAATCTCCCTAGAGTAATTTATCATGACCCTATCTAATCTACTAGACATGAATGACAATAATCACCCTAGTACACTCCAATTAAAATAAAAAGAATTGAATCACCATTTAAGATTCATCTAAAAAAGATATTATTTAGTCTGAAACAAATTTATATTAACTACTAGATTAGATCACACTCTACTAGATGAGTGAGTGACTAGGGATGATGATAGAGTGATTAGGTATGATGAGTGATAATGAGGGAATTGTTAAGGACATTGAGGGATGAGGATAGACGAGGAGGGGGTGATTAGGGATGATTAAGGATGATGAGGGTTAATGAGGGAGTGATTAGGGATGATGAGGAGTCCAATGAAAGATGATGAATGATTGACTAGGGATGATAAGACATGATGATGGTTAATGAGGGAATTATTAGGGATGATGAGGGATGATGAGAGTGTGACTAGGGATGATGTTTGGGATGATGAGAAAGTGATTATGTATGATTAGGGTTGATGATTTTTTAATACTTGGAGTGTTTAGGGATGATCAATAATAATGAGGTATGATGAGGGAGTGACTAGGGATGATGAGGGAGTGATTTACAGCAATGAAGGATGATGATAGCCAATGAGGGAGTGATTAGGGATAATGAGGGACAATGAGAACTAGTTAGGGAATGAATAGGGATGATACTTAAATATGAGGGTTGATAATGGATTGATTAGGGATGATTAGGATTAATAAGGGAGTGTCCTATGTGAATTTTGAGTGATAAAATATGGCTTTATTCTACATGACTTTGGAATAATTCATGAGATTAGAATTGAAGAATGCATGGATTGACCATCTATCTGACATTTGTTTTAGATTGAATGGTATATTTTTATAATTAAATTGAATGGTGTGTTGATTTATTTTATTTCAAATGGATTCTATTAGGGTGATTACCTAAATTCATGTCAAGTATAAGTTTTCATATTATGATTACAACTAGATGTCATGTATGAGTGAATGCGTACATATATGTGATATATGTCATGTATGAGTTACTGTATCATGACTATAGGTATGTTACAAGTAACATGATACAAGGCAATCATTTATAAATATTGATAGACCCATTGATTGAAAAACCCATAAATTATTTAAGAATCCACCTTCAAGCTCGGGTGTTCAATCGGGTAGGGCATACTCAAGTAGGTAAAGTAGGTAGGGCATACTCAATTAGGTGAAATATAGGGAATAATCAATGGTATAGATCTATTATATACATAACATGATTTGTAACTTCATTTCTCATTCTATCTTCTGATCTTGAAATTCTAAAAACTAAGTATTGGCTGGAATGGAATTTGAAAAACTAACTTCGAAATGGTAACTCCTATAGCTCTGTAATCAATTTTAGAATATGCTGAGTGGCCCTAATTTTTTATATTTATTGAAATAATTTTAAATTATAAATATAATACTTAACATTTATTTTACTTAATATATCTTCTAACACCTTTATACAACAACTTATAATTACAACATCTATATATATATATATATGTCTTTCAATGTAACTCAAATTGTAAAATAATTAAAAAATGTAGTCTAAACAAGGCGTACCTCCTTTGCAAAGGGTGTGCATCATTTATAAAGGGTGTATGCCCTTTTAAAAGGGTGTGCATCCTTTATAATGGGTGTTCACCCTTTTCAAAGGGCATGCATCCTTTGCATAAGGTATATGAGCTTTAAACATTTCATTTTTTGTCCATATTCCCTCCAAATATGCCTTGGGTGCACGCTTGGGGATGTTTGACCCTACCTTGAAACTGGTCATGGAGCAGCCCACTTAGTTTCTAGGAAATTTAGGAGTCTTTTTTGTCTTTGTTGACACATCTGATCAATAAGCTTTTATTATTTTAAAAATATATATATATGGGTTTGTAGAGAAGAAAGTGTAGCTCTAGAATATATAATTTTTTTAATGTTAGAATATTATTTATAATTATTACTTAATTTATACATAACATACCTCATTATGGACTATATACATATTGTCATAAATTTCCTTATAAATTTTTGCATATTAATCAAAAGTTTATAAAATTTATATCTCAACAATCTACACATTGTCAACTATTCTTTAGAAAAAATTGATTTTCATGAAGTTAAGGTCAAAACGTTGTGTTCATACACTTGCAATTTTAATTTTCTAATTGTCTTGATTTGTAAAATTATTTAAAAATTATATATGTAATAAAACATCAATAAAAAATATTCTCAATAATATTTGACATTTCACCAATCGGTATATCAAATTTCATACAAAAAATCAATCATTGACTCAAAAAAAAAAGTGTGTTTGTATGCATACACTATCCTTATCTTTTTTTTTTTAAATGACCAACCTATTTTCATAAGTGCATATATTTCCCACACTTTTATCATATGGGTATTGTAAAAAATTATATATTTAGAAACTACATTCAAAATTCCACAATTCATGTTTGCATGTCATTGTCAAATTCCTTTTTGAAGTGTCTCTAACATTCTCTCCAAGTTCAAATATTGTTATTTTCAAAAAGAAGGTGTCAGTTTATACCCCCCTTTTGTTCCCCATTATCCTCCATCTACCCTATTCTATTTTACTATTCAAAATCCTTTGATCCATCACTAAAACCATTATATACCTTTTCCTTCACTTGTAGCCCTAGCCCAGAAGAATAAAAAAAATGACTGGAATAAAATAAAAAAGGGGTTAGCAATTAAAGTTGTGCTTGACCTTACACCCCCTGTGTTGAGTGTTGATTACATACTAATACTCTAAAAAGGGATAAAAATCTATGTAGTTATCCCACACTATGGTCATGTGTGTTAAATATTGGTGTAAAGTTATATGCTTTTACAATTCTAGTGTGATTAGATGCTTCAATTATGACTTGTGATTTTGGAAGTGTAATAATAATTTATCTTATGGCTACAAGGGTTGTATGTATTTAGAATTGATATAAATAAGGAATTTACTCTCAATGTGTAATTACCATTTTGGTGATTTTCAATATGGAATCCTATTGTTTGCATAATTTTTTGAAATGTGGATTTATATTGATCATTTGGGAATTCCTTTATATGGGGATCATTATAATTATGGGATGACAAGTTAAATGAATTAAAATTTGAGAAACTAGCCTGTATTTTATGGGAGGATGCTACTAGAGAAACTAGACACTAATGGGGAGAGGGATTATCCAAATAGGGTGACCTTGTCTAGAGGGAAAGAATGGTAAAATTGAAAGTGTGGATCATTCCCAAATTAAGTTTAGGTTGCTTGGAATGTGGGATAGAGTTATTCATATATCATTAATTGGCTGTGAGATGCATCATTTGTAATAGGAGTGAAGTAAGTGTGGTCAATGAATTTTTAATGAGGCATGCTAAGTATGTAAGAGGAGTCATCACAAGTGCACTATTTTAACAACAAATATTAATTTATGTGTCTACATAAACATATGACCAAAAGTGTCACCTCCATAAATTCCTAGTGAAGGAAGGGTGGTCACAAAATGTGCAATGAGGCATGATAACTGTGTAAAAGGAGTGATCACAAGTGCATTGTATTAACAATAAATGTTAATTTATATGTCTATATAAACATATGAACAAAAGTGTCACCTCCATACATTACCAATGCTAGTTTATGGATGAATATAAAATTTATGGATAATTAGGTATAAGTAATGGAAGAAAAAATAAATCATCATTTATTGAATCACAATCATCATCTTGTAGAGAGTTTTTTTGAGATGAAGAGCATTTTTTTATATTCTTTGGTGACCATTATTAATGACCTTTAACTTCTTCTTTTTTCCCTTATGTATTCCCCTTATTATTAGATTCAATTTGGAGGAGAGGTGACCATTAGAGAGAAATTGAAGGATTTCATTCACCTCTTTTACACCATAATCATTAGTAAAATCATCATATAAAGGAGGAAATTTGATGAAAATAAGTTGAAAATTATTTTATTTATCATATATGGTAAAATATTCAAAGATAATATGAAAAAAATACTTTTATTTTATTGAAAGAAGTCTTCATACCAATTTATGCATTTATCCTCTCTAAGATATGAATAATAATAATATTATTCATTAATCAAAACATTAAAATAGTTGAGTTATTTTTACAAATAATACTGCCAATAATCACTTATTATTAGCTCCTTTAAAATAAGGAGTCTAACATTACAATTTTCTCTAATATAAGTTACCAGTCTAAATATAGTATCAATTCATTAATTTCCTATCCTAACATTACAGTATTCTCTAATATAAGCTAGAAATATGACAAAACCTGATGTGAATTTCCTATCATTAATTTAACTTGCATGATCTATGTAAGTGAAACTTTTTAATAAGAATTGATCAATATTATTGTAATCTAGGTCATATTGCATCATTCTACAGATGCACCTCAATATCCACTTTACTAATTTCCAATGAATCATTTTCATATATTACATGAATCATGAAAGATAGCTGACAAAATAACTAATGTATATGTTTTTAGATCAACATGTTTTGAATCACCTTCTATGATTCATCATCAGGAAGAAATATATACATAAAACTTACAAACATGCCTTTTTTATAAATAAATCCTTGTGATCTGAGATGGTTTTATAGACATATTTTGTGAATTAATTGAATTAATTGAAACACCCAATCAACTACAAATATAGAGTGCCATTTACTAGTGGTGATGGATGTGAACAAGACAACTAAATTCTTGTTTCTATAGGTGTTCTAACATTTTTCTAGTCTATCATCTAGAATTTATTGAGTATTGTCTTGATATACTTCATTTGAGACACAAATATGTGATTTCCATTTTTCCACACTTCTAAACCAAGATAGTAGTGTAGTAGCTAAGATATATCATGTCAAATGATCATTTGAGATCATTCTTTGTTACATTAATCATCTTTATTTAAATAAAAGTGATGACTAGATCATTGACATGTATAATTACAATCACAACCATCCCCTGTGCTCTTTGAGGTAGAGGTTTGCACCAGATGGACTCATTTTGAAACCATGATGAATGAGATGCTCATTAATTTTGATATATTAGGATTCAAGTTTCTATTTGTGACCATACGGTGACTTGATGAGTCTAAATATATTTTTATCCTTAGAAGGTGTGATAAAACCTTCTATTTGATCATGTAGAATTCTTCTTGTAGATATTCATTTTGAAAGGCACTTTTCATGTCTAAATGATGGAATTTCCATCTAAACTATGCATCCATGGTGAAGACCATTCTGATAATCTTTATTTTATCTATGGGAGAAATTTTAGGAAAGGAAAATAATTAGGTTAAAAAGTGAAAATAAATAACTGGCCAATTAACAAAGACGTACATGTGATTTTATTGAGTGCTTCAATACAGGAATATCATCTCTCTATGGGTTATTTTAGGCTTTTATAAGCTCCATGAATAGCTTTCATGTCTTCTAAGAGATGTTATTGACAGGGAGCACTAGTTGTCTATGGATGGCACTTGAAGGCTACCTTGGTTCTAAATATTTCAGTTGGGCACTCTTATCTTGGAATGAAGTGTTATTTTTGTTGTAGGCTCAGAAAATTTCGTCAAGGTTTCCTATTTGAAAATGATTTTATCACTTAGATGGCTCTTGTGGTTCCCCCATAGTGGTGGAGTGGGTGGCACACATATTAGGATGAATGGTTTTACTTTAAATAAGAAGTTTTTTTTAATAACACTTTCTTTTTGAATCATTTTTTCTTCACTATCAACCTCCATTACTCTGTAATAAGAGTCAAACTCATATGTTATATATTCTTTGGTAGAATATAAATCACAATTTTATAAGATAAAAAATATGTCTTGTTAATGGAGATTATGCATAGAGAATGAGAGTCCATGGAGATCCTCTCTCTCTCTCTCTCTCTCTCTCTCTCTCTCTCTCTCTCTCTCTCTCTCTCTCTCTCTCTCTCTCTCTCTCTCTCTCTCTCTCTCTCTCTCTGTCTCTCTCTCTCTCTCTCTCTGATTTATTCTAACCATGATTTGATATCAAATATAAGATCCTAATGATAATAATTTTATTTATCAAACAAAAAATTACAATAGTTAAATTATTTAAATAAATATTTCAACCAAAAATAGGATTTTATTATCCCTTCTAAAATAGGGAGGCTAGTATAACAATATGCTCTAATCTAAAATATGAGTCTAAATAGACTAACAACCCACCTAATTAAAACATAAGGGGATTTATGATATTCAAACAATATAACAATTTAAATTTTTATGTGACTTAATTACTCACTTATAAATTTATTACTATGGTGAATTACTCACTAACTTATTTATCATAACATTCTCCAATTATAGCTATTCAACTATTTCCTTTCCCCTATTCTAATGTCACATCTAAATGAATAATAAATTTATCAAATGCATTTCAAATTACCATCACAACTAAATGCCTAACATTGTTTGAGCTTGAAATGTGCATGATATATGTTCTCATACTGACATCTTTTAAATAAACATAAGTCTGTAATCACCAATCATTCTATTCTCATCCTGATGATTTTTCATAGAGTGTGATCCAAAATTTGTATTTAAAATCATTAAAATAGTTTTATCTAAAAGCATTTCTCCTTACATTTGACATGGATTGTGGATATACTATTAACTCATAGATCAGGTTACTAGAAATTATAGGATGTTTTCAGAAAAACAAAATGTGACTCTTATATCTCCCTCAATATTGATCCAAAATTGATTAGATTGTACTTTTCTAAAAATAATTAGAGTCTATTTTCCAAAAAAAAAAAACATTTTGTCACAATATGAATTTTGAGAGTAAGTTATATCCTTTGCAATAGATGACCCTTTTTTGCAATGTAGATTTAAAATGGCTCTAGTACCACTTGTAGCATAATAGTAAAGATAAGATCCATGACTACACAATAAATAAGAATTTTGGGTACCCCTACACACAAAAATAAGTGGATTTCACCTGTAAATCCAATATATAAATAATGGAAGAAAGAGATCAGTAATTTTTTTGAAAATATGGCATATGATTATGTTGATATCATTATTAATTACATATAGAGGGCAAACCTATTATTTATAATAAATTGAGTGACTTCCAATACATTAAAACATAAAGGTATTCTACCCATATTTTCAAAAAAAAATAGTGGTTTTAAACCTACTGTAACTAACTAGAACATTCTAAGAGGTGGCTTTTGGATCAAACTACTAGCTAGAACCTAACATGTCTAGATAATTTGAACTTAGGTAGCTTATGGAGAAAGCTAATTATTCATATCCAATTATATATAGAATATGATCTTTATATAAAAATGTCTCATTTAAATTATAAAACATAATAACAAAATGGGTTGTGTTTTAACACACAATAGTATCAACCTACATTGAACCATATTTAATGAGTAATGGTTCAGAATAACACATGTCTCATCATTATGAATGATACACTCAACACTCATTACATCTAGGTGATGCTCATATGGTTGAAGCATTGGGACATTCTAGGAGGTCAACCATCCCAATACTACTCTATCTTAAGTGTACTTAATTATGTAATTTCAATCATAGTTAAACCAACTTAGCTTGTGACTCCACTTTAAAACCTTGAGCAAGCATTTTTCCTTACAAACCATAACTCTTTAAATTCATACAAGTGGTGGTTTTATGTCATGAAAAACATTATGATATATGGTTTTTGGATTTAGTCAACCTAGGTTGACTCATATTTTTAAATTAATGGTTCATAAGAACCCATCTCTCATGAGTATGCATAGTCCACTCAACAAAAATTATATCTTAGTGATGATCATAGGAGTGAACTACCAAGACTTACCAGAAGGTCACGCATCCCAATACTACTTTGTCTTAGTCATGCTTAATGATGGATTTTCCTCATAATCAATCTCTCTTAGATTGTGACCATATTTTCAAAACCTTCAATAGGTGTTGTGCCTTATGAGCAATTTGTTATGGAGCTCCTTGGCTCTTTGAATTTACATAAGTGGTGGTTTTATACAATACATCAAATTATGTGATATTATTTTAGGATTTATATTTTTAGTTTTGAGTCAACATACATTGAATTTTATTTCATGATTAGTGGTTCAAAACAACCCATCTCTTGTGAGTATGAATGTTATAATGATAGGAGACCTAATGGAAAAATTACTTAAACAAATTTAAGTCAATTATCTTTGGAATAAAATTAAAGTAGAGTTGTGGAGTTCTAAAACATGCAATGGAATCTAAAAAACAAAGTAAAAATAAACCATTACACATTCAACACAATAAATTATCCTTAAGTGGATTTAGAGCATGGCAATTTATCCTTGGGTTCCATGATAAGAGTGTTAAAATGATGCTCCAATCATAAAATATATTAGCTAAGTGATGTTGAATCTAATTCCTATGAATGAATTTTAGATACCAAATCCCTCAAAATTTATGTACATATGACACTATATTTCTTGATGTGATGCACTACATGGGATTAGAAAGATCTTGTAGGTGTTTTTAAACATACGTTGTGGTGCTTATGAGTATGTTGTTTCTCATAATAAAAAAGTGTAGAATACGTTATGGATGCTTGTAAATTACAAAGGATGCATATCAAACCTTGTAATATTAACACTAATAAGTTGGAGTGTGTTTACTCATGTTGCCTTGTATAGGAATTTGAATAATACATATACATAAGAGAAGATTACAAATGAAGCATATCCTTATCAGATGGATGTTGCATGATTAGGCACTATTATTAATCAAATTTTCAACCTAAGGAGGTCTAGTCCATCCTATTTCAATTTGCTGTAACATGGAAATATCTCTCAAGTGGTGGGTGACCTATGGGAGAGATGAGTCTCTAGATTGAAGGGCTATTTCCCTTGTACCACACCTAAAAATAAATTCTAATCTACTTGGTTTGAAGGAAAAGGTATGGAAGGATATTAACACTAACCTAGCAGAGGTGATACATTGAGATTAACTCCACAAGACTACCTAAACTTGTACTAGGAAAGGGAAATTTAAAAAACTAGTCTCGACACCCAAAGTTTTTCTTAAAAAAAATGTTTCAACATTAAGGTAATATTCCATGTATTTCTCAAGGTAGATGAATATAAGGCCTATTTATAGACACTAGTACTCTTCCTTACACTTAAAGACACAAAATAACTAAATACACTTCATCTAACCTATTGGAAGGCAGATTACTTACACAAATCATGAGAGAGTGAAATGAACACAAGGAGAGATAAGTATTACTTTCCATTCAACCATGAAATAATTCACACACTTAAACAAGAAGTTGATAAATTTAAAATTTCTTGAAATATTTTATTAAGAGGAAAAATTAGTAGTCAAACTAGTAGTGCTTCACCATAGAAGATGTGGATGCGTTACAAGGCCAATAGTGGTTTGGAAGAGAGAGAGAGAGAGAGAGAGAGAGAGAGAGAGAGAGAGAGAGAGAGAGAGAGAGAGAGAGAGAGAGAGAGAGAGAGAGAGAGAGAGAGAGAGAGAGAGAGAGAGAGAGAGAGAGAGAGATTTCCAAGTTTATATGTGAGAGTTATAAATAAATATGAGTTATGAATAGTCTAAATAGACTTATAGATACATATGTCTCTTCTCTGAGGATTCCATATCCTCCAAGTGGCATAGGAGTTAGAACTTAAGTTGGCACCTTAATCATCTTCTTAAAAATTGCCATTCATTGCATAAAATGAGTACCTTAATTACTTCAAACCTTATCATTTTACACCTTACCTTCACTTATAAACTCTTTTGATTATACATTTTAGTGGTATTCATCATTCATTTGCCCAGGTGTCTTGAAACTCTTCATTTTTGATGTCTAGCTTTATTCAAGGGGCTAAAAACTTGAGTTCATATTCTCTAAGGAACTCTATCTCTATGAAAGGAATTAACATAAATTTTCATACCTAAATCAATCCATTTTGGTTCCTAGAACACCTATCAAAAATCTAATTTGATCCTCAAGCTCTCATTAGGCCTATTTTCCTTGTAGCCCTAAGAACATGTAAACCTCCATGTGTAAGACAATGTAGAAAATTTAATAAAAAATAAGCACATATTTCAGGACCCAGTATGCATTTATAATTCCATTCCAAGTTTTAGGTCTATAATTTGAGTTTAATTGCCTTTTTTTGCCTTTCTCTCTCTTCAATTAGGCCTCAATTACGCCTCCTTGCCTAGAATCCTATTTTTCTATTCTAGACATCTCCCAAACTCATGAAATAAATCAAAATAATTTGATTAAATCTACTTATCTAGTCACCAATATACATGCCAAATTTTATGCCATAAGACCTTATGGAAGTGTGAGAACCATGAAATTGCCTTGCCACCTAGTCTCATTTTAAGTTTTTTTGAGACTGCCTTGAAACATGAGTTGTGTTTGATCAATTTTAGAATGTCTAGTACAAATTTTTGGACTTTAATAGGTGTAATACATGCCAAATGGCCTATGCCAATATATTTCAAGTTTTAAATTTCTCAAAACCCCTATAAAAGACCAAAAACCATGAAAAATAACGCATTTGTTATAGTCTGTACAACTAAAAGTATAGAAAAAGTACTCTTGGAGAATCCACTTGGAGTAATAAACAATGTAAAAGAGTTTTTAGTGGAAACCAAAGTCATTTCATTAAATTTAGGATCTCATCTCTATTAATTGGTAATTGCTAGGGTTTTAGGAGGGTTTAATGTGACTTATGTTCTTAATGATTGTTCATAAACCATATCTCCTTAACTCCTAAACCAATGCCAAAATTTTAAATTGTAATATCCCCATAAAATATACCTAGGAGATTATTTCACTGTGCATATTGAGCATATAGTTTTGAGTGTGAGAAGTTGACTTTTGAGTTGCAAACAAACCACTAGAGAGGGGTCTGAGTTCTTATCCTTTGTTCATGCAGGTAATGGTTCTAATCCATCAGATAAAACCAAAAGTTTGAAGTGTAAGAACCAAGTTAACATCTCTAAAATCCATCTATCTCCATACATAGGGTTATGGCCTCACCAAGTAAGAGAATATTGGTCTTAGATGATAGTCATGTATTAAGAGAGCTGTAGGTCGTCTTGAGAGCCTAAATGTCACATTACCTATTTTTTATTTCCTTGTGAATTAATATAAAGGGTCTGTACTAACATATTTCACCTTAAAATATTCTTATACATTTATTCTATGCTCACCAAAACTCTTTTATCATGACTATACCTATGGTCTGCCTATGTATGAATTAGGCCCCACAGGCCTATAGACAAGATTGATCATCATTCCCTGCTTTATCAATAATTTTTAAGGTCAAAATGATATTATAATTTCCCCATTATACCACTTCCCAATTATTTTCTCTCCCTTGGACCTCTTCTTTTACTTTAACTTTCTCAAAATAAGTAAAAGTTTTCATGAGGGTAAGCAGGTTTGTAGACATTGTTTGACTATGTATAGAGATTTGAAGTGAGTTAGTTTATTATTATTTCTCATGATTATTATTTTAATTCAATTGAATTTTATAACCTCAGATGGTATCATTACCTAGTTATTATATCAACCAACTCCATTCAAACTAATTGTATATGACTTTTTCTTAGCAATGCAGGCATGCCTATGTATGGTCCTATGGATTGTATATGCATGGTTTAGGTGAACTTATATTAACCAGTATCATTTTTAATTTCATCATATTTAATTTAATATTATAATGACCTCATGACTTATATGTTCACCTGAGATATACCTTAATTTTCTTCATGTACATTCTTCTCCTTCCTTAGGTTTGAAACTAGCCTATTGGCCTTATAACATGTAGGTGCATATTAAAATAAGTTTGTGTGAATTTATGGGTTTAGGACACCATTACCATTTATTTTATATATAAATTAATCTATTATATTATTATGAGTTTTTAAGCTTTTCAATTTTCACTCTCAAGTCACCATGACTTTACAACACACATTATTCAAGAATGCCTTCTCAAAGTGGTTGTAGTTAGTCATTAGAAGAGAGTTTGAACATGAGGTCTTGAGCTTATTTTTTTAAACTCCACCATGACACATTAATAGTATAAAAACCTCATTGAGAGTTATTTATAACTTCCTCACAGTGTTCATTGGTTACTTCATGACATTTTCAGACCTTTGCTTTATTATTTCTATACACAGACTTGTGTATATGCATTAAGGCTTGTGAACTCAGTCTTCTAACTCTCTTTTAGTTATCAAATGGTTTATGTGACTTAATTTATTTTTTAATCACCTCATACCTTTATACTAAATCATGTTCCCACATTGACTCTTATTTGACAGTTTATTTTAGTACAAAATGAGGACCTACAAGTCTAGGGCTTGTAGGTCTTCATTTTGCTTGTATGGACTGAAAAGACAAAATATTGAGTCTTTAGACACTTTTATTATTTTATAAAATTCTGTATCATTTTATAAAACATCTAAAAAATCATGTATAAATTTGATCAAACATTGTACGGCTTTAATTTTTCTATTGACCTATGGAGATTGTATATATAGTTAGCTTGTATACAAGATTTGTTTATGAGGGTTAGAGTTCATGAATCCATTCATGACTTTTTATAATTCCATGATGTTTTTTTTAGTGACACATGGTTTTTTTGAATTTTTTATCACACTTATTCATTTATTATACATACTCCACATAGAACTTAGGTCCCATGGATGTCCACCTATATCTACATACTTATGGGTGATTAGGACACATTTCAACCTTGTTTGAGAGTAAAATTTGACCTCACCTCTAAAAAATTAAAAAAATTTACCTTATCCATCTTACAATATCATGATACATTGGTATATTATTTCCACTGGGCCAACATTCAATTTCTAATCTATAGGATACCATTTATTCACAAACAATGCTTTTTAATGAGAAAGACATGATGCCTCTTGACAAGCTATTTGAAAGGAACTAGTTCTAAAGATATAGCACATGAATCTTATGAGAGTTATAATATTTTCCATGAATGATGAATAATGTAGTAACCTCTAAGAGTGACAACAATTCAAACAAATCAAATACTTGTAGCCGAAGTGATTGAAGCTCCATACACCTATGAAATTTTCCTCTTGTTGAATACCCTTCATGGAGTTGAATTAAATGATTAAAATATAATTTAAAGGATATATTTGACCTTTAAAATCATCCCTTAAAACCATTCTTCTCCATTATATTCTGAACTAGAGAAACAAGATAAAAATTAGACCCTACTTGGATGGACAAGGCATAGTGACCTATTGTCACTCTTAGAGATTTTTCATAAAGGATGGGTCATGAATATATAATAAAATAAAATTAATTTTAATCTTATTATGACCATAATAATGGCCAAAAAAATTTCTCCCAATTCTCTATCTCTCTCTCTCTCTTGGACATACCATGCATATGATTTTTGCCTTTCTAAGCTTGTGAAGGCTAAGATGGAGGAGAAATAGGTTTTAATGCATATATACAACCTAATACTTGATCCAAAGCCTTAAAATAACCTATGTAAGTCTAATATACAATATTAAACTATTTTTAATTGAAACATGATCTTTCAAGGCCGTATAAGTGCCCAAAATTGTTTGTAAAAGAGTATTTTGCTCATTTTAGGCATTGAACCTAAAATGTTTTTAGTCTATTATGATATATAAACATTTTATAACATAATTTATGTTTTTGAACTTCTTTAAATGTTTAAATTTTAAGGTGGTATGTACAACACCTCCAAATTAGCCAAAAAGGTGGCTAAAATGACAATTTAGCACATAAGAACATAATAAAAGGTTAATACATGATATTATGACCTTAAAGACACATTAATAACATTTTATAATGAATCTAAACCTTATAAATTATTTTACCATATTTGATAACTCCAAGACCTTATGAATGAGCCATAAGACTAGATAAGTACACATGAGACCAAACCATGGACAATGTTAGACAATGACTAATGTGACCAAATAGAGACCATTTAGGACCATTAAATACCATAACAAGACCCTATAAAAGTTTTTATAATCCCATGAAAAGTTTCAATTTAGATGGGTTGACCTATTATGAATTGGGGTCAAAATTTGGTCAACAAATTGGTGATTCATAGGGGTAACATGCTTGTATGCTAAAATATCACTGGCCTCATTATCCCATTAGATAATGGAGTCACCCATATGCTACAAACTGAAACTGACATGCCTCTAAAGACTTCAAACTCACTCCACAACACACAAAAAGAAGCAAACACACTCATGACAAAGGCATTTAATGAAAACCACACATAAAATACTAAACAAAACACACCTAAACTATTATGTACATACCTCGAAACATGTTTAAGGTGATGAAATAGTTATTATTACTTCAACTAGGGTAAAAAACAATGTTCCTAAAGTCACATTTTTTCCATTAGAATAAATCACCATATGATGGTTGTTTGTCAAGGAAAACTTGGTTATGAAGGTGATCAAATGACTTGCCACTCATGAGACCTATGCTAACTATAAGTGCATCACTTTAGACTACTTTTAATTATCCTTTTATCTCTATTTGAGGTTTTCTTGGCATTACATATTGCTTTGTATCTTTCATGCTCCTTTGGCACTTCTCAATTTTCTCTTTGGGAGTCATGAAACCTTTCTCAACTTCACCTTTATTTATACTATGATGTTCTTGATTTCTAGAGGCATCAAACTTGAATTATTATTATCCAAACATATCTATAAGTGCATCAATATAATATTGATGCCTATATTACTACTTACTCACACAAACTTCTACCTTGACCATATTACATTCCTCTAAGGATGCAATCTACTTTATAGTGGTTTCACACTTTTTTTGTGCTCATTAGGTTCACCATTAACTTTATCATTGATCCTATGTTCCATTTGAAGAAGAGTAGGCCTACTTAATTGTTTAAACTCCTACATTAAGGCATGGTACTACTACCATAGATCATCACATTCTTCTTGAATTTCACACTCATGAACTTCTTCTTCTTGGACACATATAATTGCATCATCGTCTTCATTACCATGCTATAACACACATGGAAAATCATCATTATAATCCATGTGAAGAAAATAGTTGATCCATGTAGCTTATTGAAGGGAATCATCAAGACTTCCCTCAAGATGTTCATCATATTCTTCATGCATAATATATGTTCCAAGACCTATCTCTTTAATGAGCTTGTATGGATTAAGCCCATGTTGATCATCTCCCCACTCATAAAGGTATAGGTTATCTATGCTATCAAGAGGTTTTAAGGGTTTTTAGTCATTATGATGGTCTTCATCTTCATTGATGCTGAAGTTCATGTTCTATGTATTAGGTACATAGGACTCTACATGAAACTTGGCCAAAGCTTTAGCCTTGATAGAGACCATAACACCATACCTAGTCCTAAATGCCATGTAGGACCAATCTTAATTCAAGTACTATTCAATATTAGCAGTGAAGTCCCTTAAAAATAAAAGGACAAAGTGAGTGTCACATATACAACCACCACATTTTGGGTGATAAAAAATGTAGGACAAACATGGAGATTGAGATACAAACCTTTGAAAATTTCAACTATCATGACATCTAATCCATCCAATTGTAGTATCCCATTAGAGTGTGACTCATATTTTTGATTTAGCTTGTTTTATACTTGTTTATACATGACTGATGTACTTACTCCATTATTAATCAAAACATTATGTACCAATTAATCTTCAAAGATTATGGAGATATATAATTGAGGAGGTTTATCCTTTCTTTCAATTTTGATTGGCTGGCCATCCTTTGTCTTCATAGGTTATGTATTGAGCTTGGAGAGATCATTTTGGAGCAAGGTTATTTGTCTATGAATGGATATTTTTTCCCACATTGGTATACTTACATGGGCATTCTTCATCTTCTCAACAATGTTCATAGGAGAGATTCCAGCTTTCTCATGCACTCTACAAGCCATAGTACTACCACTAGCTTGTGTCACTTGATTCATATGAGAAGGCATATAAGGAGTTATAACATTCTAAGTTTTATGATTTACCTAAGCCATAAGGGCTAAATTTGACATACTTGATCCTTGATGTACTTTAGAGTTCATATTTGGACCACTAGTTTCCCCTTGGACTTCTTCAACTACTCTCTTATTTGATCTTGTAGTTGTAGCTATGGAGTTTGATCTAATATTTAGATTACCTTAGTATTTGATTTCACATGAGTCTCCTTGAAGGTAATTCATCAAGGAAAGATTTTGTTGGAAATATCTTCCAATGTTCTCTCCTCCACTAAGCATCTCCTCTTAAGTCATGGAAGGCATTATTCCCCATTGAGCCATATAGGCTTGATTGAATTCTTCAAATGCATAAGTGGAAGAGTCATGACGTTGGTCCCGTAAAGGATACTCTCCATTATATTGTACAAGGTTGTTTTGGATAGGTACAAGTGCTTTGGAAGTAGAAAGAGCATTTTGATTTTGTACATTGTGTTGCCTCACTTGAGTTAGTTGTCATTGTCCTTGGTATTGACCTTGAAAAGGTTCTCTAGGATGTTGATAAGATTGATAGGGTTGGTAAGGTCTTTGTGAATAACTCCATTACTAATATTATTTTTTCCTATTAAATTTTTAAACCTCTTCTTTAAGGGATTTATCATATATTCCTCATTTTACTTATTTGGATGATTAGCGACAACTTGCTTATGCTTGGGTGTGGGAATGGGAGCAATGGTGGGCATAATAGATAGAAAATCAAGAAACAAAATCATGAGATGTCTATGGGATATCTTCCTATCTTGGATAAGATAGTTCTTAGCTCTTACGGTAGTCTCATACACATCAGACAAAGTATCCCCTCCCATGGATTGAATCATTATGGATATATCATAATTGAAATTTTTGAGGTAGTAAATAGAAGCATGATGGGCATTAGTCCTTAATAGGAGTGGGATACTATCCCAAGTCTTTTACAATCATGTTTTTAAGTCTTGATTGGAATTTTGAGGTGCTCTCTTTATCATAGTCAATTATTTGGTCAAGGACAAGTGCTCAAATTTGTCTTTAAATCTCCAAATCTCCTTCTTAAGGCATCACCCAATTCATCCCATGTAGTGATAGAGTTTTGAGATTAATTTCCATACCAATCAAGTTCCTTTATCTTGAAATAAACAACCAACAATCTGATAGGAATATCCTCTTCAGTGATGGTATGTATATTACAAAAATTGGCAATGATTCTTATGTGTTCAATAGGAGTAGTGGAATCTTCTCCTATGTATGAAGGAATACATTTGAAAACTGACATAGGAATGTAATTATAGTCATAAATTTATAAATCAATATGCCCATTGAAAGCAATAAAGGTCAAGTTCCTTGGGGTTTCCATCTTGGAAGATGGACCCAAGAAAAGTCTCCTAATAGGTATGTGAGTAGCCAAATATTTCATGAAGTATAGATGGGTGTTATCAAACGTCTCTTATCCAAAATATTAGTGAGGTAACTATTAAAATTCAAATGTAATTCCTTTATTATAAGACCTTATATTTACCTAAGGCATTAAAATGAATCAATAGTCTGTAATAAAGATCCAATGAGTGATGGAGTTGCCATATACTACATGAAGGAAGCTTTCAAACTTCAAATTTGACAAGGTCAACATCTACCTTTGAAAAATTATTGGAATATGAGTCCTAATGTAATTACCAAAAATTTTATCAATCAAATTTTCACCTTAAGGAGATCTACTCCAGCATCCTTCAATTTAATGTAACCTGGAAACATCTTTCACATTGTGGGTGACCTATGGGAGAGATGAGTCTCTAGATTGAATGTCTAGATACCTTGAACCACACCTAAAATTAACCACTAACCTTATTATTTTAATTAAAATGGATAGAATGAGATTAACACTAACTTAACATAGGTAATGATGTAGAGGAAAACTCCAAACAATACTCACTTTGTTTGTTACAAATTGCTCACTCTTTAACAAAAGCTCATAGGTTATATGCCTCAATATATGATTTTAATTTTCTTGATTATTTTAAGGCTATTATCACTATCTAATATATTTTAAAATATTATTTTAATCTTTTATCCAATTCACACAACTTCTCAAACTAACTCTTCTCAACATACATTGCTTCTTCTCATTAACAGGCTTTTTTGTAACCTTTATTTTGGAATTTTTCAATTGTATTGTCAAATGATGATTGATATTAAGAAAAAAAACTTAGTTTCTGACACCCTTTATTTATTTATTACTTTCAATGAAGTTTCTTTTTTGAATTTAATTTAGAGATGTTCTTTCTAGTCTTTGACTAGACCTAACTAGGTCTCTTTGCCCCCATTTTGAACACAAACTACCAAATCCATACTTATAGGGTATATACAAGTAAAAAACCACAAAAATATATTATATAACATTAATATCCAACTAATAACCACATTTGGTGGTTTTTAACTAGTGGAAACACTCACAAAGTAGTTTCTAGTTCCTAAACCCTAACTCAGGGTTTATAATGACTATATCAACTTAAGGAGGCATAATTCTTTGTATTATGATTTTAGACCAATTTCAACTTACTGTAATGATTTATTAAGTTTTTTTTTAACCATATTCACCTTATTCAATCATTTTATTCCTCTCTTGATGCCTCTATTCTTCACTTAACTCCAATTTGGGTCTGACTATGTGTAGATATAATATTTTACATGTTTATAATTGATTTTCTCACACAAAAGTTTTGAAAAAGGTAAATAAATGTATAAATAACCTTAAATAATTGATATAAAGGCTTACCAATTCATATTAGTGATCAATTCAACTTTCCACATAGTCTTTCAACTCATATTACAAACTCAGTCTTCTTTCAACACAAAACAAAATAAATACAGTGAACATATAGGTCATTTGTAAACTGAGTAAATTTTACTTATTTCATGGATTAGTATTCATTCATATTTGAATTCATATTTCATAATAAAAATGTCTCCCATGTAAAAATTTACAATTTTATAAGTTTTATAGCTACTCTAATGGTTCTTGGGTTCCCTCTCAAGAACGTTGAGATACTCAAAACAACTAACTCACACACCTATAAAAATATCTCATTATGTGATTCATGTATGTAGAGAGGTAATATTTTCCATTTTAGAAACTAATATAACAAAACACATCATTGAAACTCCTTCTAACCATAACTAAGGACCCAAAACTTTGACAAGAAATTCAAAAATTCAAAATAGTGAAATTGGCAGGAAAATACCAATGTCATGTTTTATCCACTCTAAACAAAATTAGACACTTGGAGAAGATTATAAAATGTAATTTATGACTCCTAAATCACCTGAAAAATCCTAAACAAGCTACATGACCACTAATCAACTTGATCACTTCAAAATTGAAAAATAAAACAAGACAATGCATCCTTAGAAGAATGTTCATGCATCATACTACTGAGAAGCAAAAAGGAACTTTCCATGAAAGCTTAGATATTATTATATTGATATTTTCCTAATCATTTATCTCTCTTATTCATTATATATGTTCAACTTCATATCCTCCTAGATCCCAAGGCCTATGAGTGGAACATAAACCTCCTTATTTCTTGACTAATGTTACCTTGCCTCCTCCTTTAAGGTTATCCTTTTATATAATGATATCCAATCTAATCACCTTCATTATTTGGCTATTTTATTTAATAAAATTTTGCATGAAATAAATAACTTAAACACAACAACCTCATTCTTATCTTTTAATAATCCATACTCTTGCATTCTCATGGTATCCCTTCTGTGATTGGATTTGTTACCTCTTGTATTTCTTCTTGATCTTCCATTTTATCATCTACATTACTGTTAACCTATTTAATCACATTATCTCTCTCTTTTTGATGTTCAATCACTATATAGTCAATCAAAATTTATCTCAACATGTTTATCTTCTTATCAAACTCTGTTAAATACTCCACATTATCGATCAATGATATCTAACTAGACAACCTTGAAATCAACTTTTATAAGTGACATTTTAACAAGGGTTAAGTTTCATAAGGCAAAATATTTTATTTATTGACTATAAAAACCATTCCTTGAGGCTCACACAATGTATTACTAACCTCATCATGATTGATTGGCTATAGAATCTCTTTGCTACCTACAATCAATACCTTATAACTCCTTTCAAATAATACAGTCTTTTCTGTCACTTCTTTGTAAATGTTTACTATACCTTCTTCCTCTTGACACTTGTCGTTAGCTAATACTTTCTTGTTTTCAATGCTACAACTGGTTCCTTATGGAAAATAGTCCTCACTAAGCATCATCACTCTACTTTTAACTTCCTTCTATGATTGACTATCCTTAAATGGGTTTAATGTATGTTTGATTCCATCATTCACAATGGTGTATGTGTTATATCTACCATCATGCATAGCTCTTCTATCATATTGCCATGGTCTACCAAGGATGATATGGCAAACATCAATAGGAATTACATCACATAAAAATTTGTCTTTGTACCCATAAATATGCAAGTGTACATGGCATTGCTTACTAATTAAGACTTGATGATTGCTTTAAATCCAAGAAACTTTATAGGTATTTTGATTCTCTTTTATTTCTAATCCTAGATTAGTTACCATCATATACAATATAAGGTTATCCATACTACTACTATGCCCCTAACCTATCACATGTATTAGGATAGAAATAGCCAACTTATGGCTTACTTATCCCTCTTTGATGCTATATCACATTTCTCTATGCATTCTTTTGGTTAGTAGGTCAGCCTATGGAGTAACCATGCCCTATTTAGATTATATATAGGAGGTAGTGGGTAATTATTTATCATCATATTGTGAATTCTTCTCTTATTGAAACTTGTGGAGGTTAACCCCTCCAAGTGGCTTATCTATTATCATATATTCTAATATATTTTAGTCATATTTGTATCTATTTTTACTATTCTACTTTATTGTTGAATTAATTTCATTACAAGTTGTATCAGAGCTACGATTTGGGCAATCTTGTGGATGAAACCCTAATTTTTTTAATTTGGATATATCTAAAAGATGGTTGTGAATTTATCTTAAGTTTTTTTACTAGAGGTGATAAATAATTAAATTAAGCTTCCATTAAAATTTCAACTCATTTAGATCTGTTTTACAAAATTTATCATCATTTTATGGTTTTTCATAAAATTACTCTATAGTGCACAATTCAAAGAATATTTATGATTTATTTACATTTCTGGAAAGATTATAAACATTTGGCTAGGGTATGTTATTTGTATGTTTTGATTTGAGGCTGAAATAAGTCTAAAATTACTTGGTCAAAGTTGGGTCAAAAGTACCAATCAGGGTCGACATCGTAAAGCCCTTTTATGGCAGGTCCACAAACTCGGGGCCAAGGAAAGGGTGATGAAACTCTAGGTAAAACTCCTAAAAAGGAAGGGATGGAGTCAGAAGGGGGATGCACTAGATCATTTTTAACAAGTTTCTCTAACATAGATCACAAAGTGAGCCAGCTTGACTATAGTGTACAAGGCATTCAATGTGAGGTGCAAGGCATACAATCTAATATGAAATCTATACAAGATGGTTTGGTAGATATCATGATGGATTTAAAAAATAATCAATCAAATCATCTATCTATCACTATTACACAACCCCATCAGGGTGGTTCTCTCAACCAGTCTACTTCAAATCGAACTACATTATCACAGAGGAACCTGTTACCAAAGGTGGATATGCACAAATTTGATGGAAAAGATCCACTCAATTGGATCAACCAAATGGAGAATTTTTTCAATTTTCATCAGATCCCAGGTGGATATAATGTTACCATGTCATCCTTGTATCTTGAACCTAATCAATTCATTTGGTATCGATGGTTGTGTGCTCAAAAGAAAAAGATGACTCTCAGTGTCACCTGGTCAGTTTTTACAGAGGAGCTACAATTACAATATGGCAATAGTGTGATAGGGAATTAATTCAACCAACTAGAAAAATTGTGATAGATGGGATCCATCAAGGATTATATTCATCATTTTTATAACCTATCCTTAAGTGTAAAGACAATTTCTGAAGAGAACTTGAATGACCTATTTTTGGGTGGACTCAAGGACCACATTCAACATGAGGTATGCATGTTTAATCCACTTAAGATTTCTGATTCTATTATCATGGCACATAGAGCTAAGGAAAAATTCATAGCCAACAAGAAGCAGCCATTCACTCACTTCAAATATCATAGCATATCGACACCAACATTTCCTCCACCTACCAAATTGACCCCTCATCAAATTCAAGAGAAGCATGTAAAAGGATTATGTTTTAGTTGTGATAGTAAGTGGAGCAAAGGACATAAATGTTATGAGAAGTTATTATACATTAAGGGATCCAATGAAGATGAAGAAGAAGATGATGCCTCTAATGATGATGAGGAAGAGATAGAGGAGGTACCTGAAGATTCCCAACCTACAATCTCTTGTCATGCACTTGTAGGTATTAGCACTCCACAAACTCTTAATGTGGTGGGTTTCCTCAAGAAATCGAAGGTGACAGTGTTGATTAATTTGAGGAGCACATATAACTTCATCAACCATAAGTTGGCCACTCGATTGAAGTATTTCATCTACCCAGCACCAAAATTTTAGGTCATGATTGCAGATGGTGGAACAATTAACTATTTAGGCAAATGCCATAGTATTAATCTTGCTATGGGTCGATACAATCTTGATTCTCCTATGTTTTTTATTCCCATGAGTAACACAGACATTGTTTTGGGATTCTAATGGCTCACAACCTTGGGTACCATTGAGATGAACCTCCAAGAACTATTCATGTGCTTTCATTTTGAAGGAAGGAAAATTGAACTACATGGATTACAGGCAAAAGCTCCATAATTGATTAGTTCACATTAGATGACCAAGATGCTAAAAAAGGGGGCAAAAGGAATTATTGCATGATTATGTTCCATAGAATTTCAACCCACATATGCATCTACACATCTGGATCTATAGATGATTCTTAATGACCACCCATCTATTTTTGGGGCCATGCCAAAAGGACTACCACCAAAAAGAGAACATGATTATGCCATTCAACTACTTCCAGGGAGTAAACCACCAAATATCAAACCATAGAGATATCCATATGCATATAAGAGTGAAATCAATGAGATGGTCCATGAGATGCTAGAGGCAGGGATCATCAAGCACAACCAAAGTGCATATTCATCACCAAAGGTCATGGTGCGGAAGAAGGATGACACATGGAGGATGTGCCCAGATTATAGGTAACTCAACAAGTACACCATCAAAGATAGTTTTCTTATTCCAGTAACTAATTATTTACTTGATGAGTTGCATGGTGCTAATTATTTTTAAAAATTGGATCTTTGCTCGGGGTACCTTCAAATTAGAATCAAGGATGAATATTTTCATAAAACTACTTTTAGAACACATGAGTGCCATTATGAGTTTTTGGTAATACCCTTTGGTCTTAAAAATTCACCATCTACTTTTCAGAGCTTGATGAACACTATTTTTTGGCCTTTTTTAAGGAGTTTTGTGTTGGTTTTCTTTGATAACATATTGATTTATAGTCAAACATGGGAAGCACATCTGTAACATGTGAAACATGTGTCGATAGTTTTGGAAAAACATCAGCTTTATGTGAAGCCATCCAAATGTGCTTTTGGAGTACAAGAGGTAGAGTACCTAGGTCACATTGTTTCTTATGAAGGTGTCAAATTTGATCCCCAGAAGATCAAAGCTATAATGGAATGGCCCATGCTAAAAAATCTCAAAAACCTCCAAGGGTTCTTAGGACTAAAGGTTTACTACCGAGTATTTTTGAAAGGTTATGGTCGTATAATAGTTCCACTCAATACATTGCTAAAGAAGGATGCCTTTAATTGGAATGATGCTGCCACCAAAGAATTTGAGAAACTAAAAGTAACTATGTGCACTACTCCAATTTTGGCTACTCTAGATTTCTCAAAGACATTCATTGTTGAATTGATGCTTTTGGATCTGGGTTGGGAGTAGTACTAATGTAGGAAGGAAGACCCATTGCATTTGAGAGTCATCAATTCAAAGGTAAGAATCTATAAAAACCTATCTATGAAAAAGAAATGATGGCTATTCTTCATGCAGTTAAATAATGGAGGCCCTATTTGATGGGTAGACACTTCAAGGTGAAAATGGATCATGATAATCTCAAATACTTTTTGGAACAAAGATTATCATCTGAGGAACAACAAAAGTGGGTAACCAAAATGTTGAGTTATGATTTTGAAATCATCTACAAGAAGGGTAAAGATAATGTAGTAGCAGATGCACTATCTAGATGGGATACATCCATAAAAGCATTACTTTGTGCAATGTCCATGTTGTAATCAGATTGGGTGGATGAAGCCAAGTTATAAATGAAGCAAGACAAGGATACACAGGTTTTGATTCAAAATCTCCAGCAAGGTACTTTAGCCTTTGACAAATTTTAATGGAAAGGTAATGTCATATGGTATAAGGGTAGGTCATACTTGTGTAAATATTTAGAGCTTAAGCATATGATACTTGTGGCATTTTATTCATCTCCAATTGGGGGACACTCAAGGTTCTTGAAAAATTATCACAAAATTAAGAAATAATTATTTTGGGAAGGACTCAAGGGATATGTACAAAATTTTGCGGTAGAATGCTTGATATGCCAACAAAATAAAGGTGAGACAGTTAAGACCCTAGGTCTATTACAGCCATTAGCAATTCCTAGTCAAAGGTGGGAGGAGGTTTCCATGGAATTCATCATAGGGTTGCCTTGTTCTGAAGGTAAGAATGTTATCTTGGTCATTGTGGATAGGCTTAAAAAATATGCCCATTTTTGTGCTCTCTCACACTGATTTTTAGAAAGTACAGTAACATCTATTTTTTGGAGGTAGTTCTAAAATTACATGGAACCCCAAAAATAATTATAAGTGATCATGATCTTATTTTCACTAGTAATTTTTGAACTAAACTATTTTCCTATTTGGGTACTCAGCTAGCTCATAGCTCATCTTACCACCCCTAATCTGATAGACAAATATAAGTGGTTAACAAATGTTTAGAGGGATATCTATGTTGTTTTTCATTAGATAAATAAGAATGTTGTGTTAAATGGCTACCACTTATAGAATGGTGGTATAACACATCTTTCCATACCTTTTCTAAAATGTCTCCATTTCTATCACTATATGGTTACCATCTACCTTCCATCACTTCTTCATTAAAGGTGCAAACCAAGGTTCATGATGTGAAGGAGCACATTCAACATCAACAAGAGGTTTTAGTTAGTTTGAGAGAGAATTTGGCCTTGGCACAAAATAAGATGAAGCAACAAGTAGATTAACATTGTAGTGAGCAAAATTTTGAGGTGGGTGATTGGGTATTTGTACATTTGCAGCCTTACAAGCAGATGTCCTTGAAGCAATAGAAAAAGGACAACAAACTTGCTCCTAAGTATTATGGCCCTTTTTAGGTTCTGTAAAAGATTGGAAGTGTGGCTTACAAGCTCGAGTTGCCTCATTCATCTCACATACACCTAGTATTGAATGTTTCCTATTTGAAGAAGGTCATTGGATAGAAAGTTTTAGCCCAGACAGAGCTCCCAGAACTAGATGAAGAAGGATGAGTCATTTTGGAACCAGAGAAGATCCTCCAAACATGCACTAAGAGGTTGAGAACCAAAGAGATTAGGGAATATCTGATCAAGTGGAAGAACTTGAGCAGTGAAGATGCAACTTGGGAAGGTGAAGATTTTCTGCATCAAAATCTAGAGTTGTTCAACATTGAGGACAACGTTGGTTTGAAGCGGAAGGGCATGCTATGCCCCTAACCTATCACATGTATTAGGATAAGAATAGCTAACTTTTGGCTTAATTATCCCTCTTTGATGCTTTATCACATTTCTCTATGCATTTTTTTGGTTAGTAGGTTGGCCTATGGAGTAACCATGGCCTAGTTAGACTATATATAGGAGGTAGTGGGTAATTGTTTATCATCATATTGTGAATTCTACTCTTATTGAAACTTGTGGAGGTTTACCCCTTGAAGTGGCTTGTCTATTATCATATATTCTAATATATTATAGTCATATTTGGATCTATTTCTACTATTCTACTTTATTGTTGAAGTAACTTCAATACAACTACCATTATCTACTATAACTTTAAAACTTTTAACTTTGCTTTTGCACATGGTCTTGAACAATGTCTTTCTTTGTGGTGGCTCTTTCTAATCATGGATTGTCTTCAAAATAACTCTCCTCATCATCAAACTCTCTCCTATTTTAGGTTCTTCAACATAATTTGGTAATGACTCCAAACTCTCCTCTTCTTTTTTAATCACTTGATTCATACTTTTACTTCAAGAGCTTCTAGTTTGAATATCTTATAGACATTCATATGATATATGTCCTAAAAACTTATGAAATTTGAATAATTTACCTATAAACCCACTATATCCTCTTCCTCTACTATAATATATTCCACCTATGAATCCATAATCACTTGTACTATATTGACTTGTAATTTTAGGAGTTTTACAAACTTTTTTATTAGGAGTTTACCATTTATTTGTACTGCATGGTTGTCATCTAACTTCTTATTGGCCTCTACTTATATAACTCCTACCCCTCCCTTTGTTTTGTTAGCTTTGCCTTTGAGTAAATTTTTCCTTTGACTTCAATGCAACTTGATAGGCCTCTTCTACTATCCTTGGAGACAGAATACTGATTTCATCTTGAATGCTAAACTTCACTTCAACCCATCAATGTACTTGGCAACATTTTTTGCATCATCCTCAATGTGTCCTACTCTAATGGTTAGTTTGTTTAGTATATTATTTCACTAACATGTCTTTATTTATCATATTTTTCATCCTTATAAACAAATTAGTTTGGTAGTCCTTAGGCATGAATTTTCCCTTCATCTTGGCCACCATTCTAACCCATGACCTTATCTTTTATTTTCCCCTTATTCTTATTTCTTCTTGTATTTCATCCCAACAAAAGGATGCATGACCCTTCAGCCTTGTCACTGTAAAATTCACCTTATTTTCCTCATTCACCTCTTCATAGTCAAATTACTTATCCATCATTGTGATCCAGTCAATCAACTCTTCAACATTGAGACTACCCTCATACATTGGCACCTCTAATTTGGGATTTAATGTCACACCAATAACTACTATAATAAACTTTTCATCCAATATACCTTCCTCTCCTTCTATAATTTATTATTGAGGAACATCATCCTCAACTTCACTCACATCACCACTATTCATCTCTCTTCTCTAAACCAATTCCATAGCTTGCAATATGGCCTGCAAGTTTCTCACCTCAACTACCAATGCATCAGCTACCTATAAACTTCTTTGGTTCGTTTATGATCCCTGTCCTCTAGATTTCATGTTATATTAATATTTCTCCAATATATCCTATGCTCTGACACCAAATGATGTAAAGGAAAACTTCAAATAACACTCACTTTGGTTGTTATAACTTTGATAGCTCTTTAACAAAGGATTATAGGCTATATGGCTCAATATATGATTTTAAGGTTATTATGACTATATAATAACTTTTTCAAATCTTATTTGAATCTTTTATCCAATTCACACAACTTCTCAAACCAACTTTTATCAACATACTTTGCTTCTTCCTATTGACAGGCTTTCTTATAGCCTTTATTTTGGCATTTTTCTATTATACAATCAAATGATATTGACATTAAGAAATTAATTTTATTTTTTGAAAACCTCTATTTATTTCTTCCTTTCCATGAAGTTTCTTGTTTTAATTTTATTTAGAGATGCTCTTTCTAGTCCTTGACCAAACCTAATTAGGTCTCTTTACCCCTATTTTAAACACAGTCTACCAAATCCATACTTAAAGGGTTTGTATAGGTAAAAAACTAAAAAATATATTAGATCACATTAATATCTAGATAATAACCAAATTTTGTGGTTTTTGACCAATGGAAACACTCACAAAGTAGCTTTTAGTTCTTAAACCCTAACTCAACGTTTGTAATATTGTATCAACCTGAGAAGGCATTATTTGTTATATTATTATTTAAAACCAATTATAACATATTGTAATAATTTATTAGGATTTTTCTTAACCCTATTCACCTTATTCAATCACTTTTTTCCTCCCTTAATGCCTTTGTTCCTCACTTAACTCAAATTTGGGTTAGAATGTGTGTGGAGACATAATATTCTATAGGTTTTAGATTCATTTTGTCATGCAAAAGTTTTGAAACATGTAAATAAATGTTTAAATAAACTTAAATAATTGATAGAAAGGATTAAAAATTCATATTAGTTATAAAATCAACTTTACACATAGTCTTTCAATTGATACTATAAACTCAATCTTCTTCCTTCAATATAGAACATAGGAAATACAGTGAATAGGTAGTTAATTTGTAAACTGAGTAACTTTTATTAATTTTCTTGGAATAATATTCATTCATATTCAAATATATATTTCAAAAAATAACTATCTCCCACATAAAAATTTACAAGTTTATATGTTTTATAACTATTTCAATGGATCGTGGGTTCCCTTTTAAGAATGTTGAGAGACTCAAAACACCTAAATTTTAACACAACTATAAAAATGATTCATTGTGCGATTCATGTATGTAGAGAGGTAATATTTTCCCTTTGATAACCTAATAAAATACAAAACATCATTTAAACTCCTTATAATCATAACTAAGGACCCAAAAATTTGATAAGAAATTCAAAAATTCAAATTAGTGAAATTGGTGGGAAAATGCCAATGTCATGTTCTATCCACTCTAAACAAACTTTGAAACTTGGAGAAGATTATAAAGTTTAAGTTATTACTCCCAAATCTCATAACAAATCTTAAATAAGATAAATGACCACTAGGTAAATTTATCACTTCAAAATTGAACAAACTAAACAAGACAATTCATCCTCAGAAGGATGATCCTGCATTAGGTGATGCATCAAGATAACTCCACAAGATTACCTAAATTTTCACTATGAAAGGGAAATTTAAAAAATTGATATCGACATGCAAGGTTATTATAACAAAAGTGTTTCAACATGAAAGTAATATGACATGTATTTCTCAAGTTAGATGAATAAAAGTTCTGATTACAGACACTAATACTCTTCCTTACACTTAAAGACAAAAAAAACAACCAACTACACTTCATGCGACTTACTAGAATGAAAATTACTTACACAAACCATGAAAGAGTGATATGAACACAAGGAGAGATAATTATAACCTGCCATTAAGCCATGAACTACTTCACACACTTAAACAAGAAGTTGAGAACTTCAAAATGGCTTGAAATCTTTTATTCAAATGAAAAATCAATACTCAAACTAGTAGGGATTCATCATACTAGATGTGGATGCCTGATAAGGCCAAAAGAAGTTGCTTATATAGAGAATTAGGAAGAGTGAGAGAGAGGGGCCTAGGAGAAGGATATTTCCAAGTGTCCATGTGAGAGTTAAAAACAAAGAGGAGTTATGAAAAATCTAAATAGACATCCAAATCCATGTGTCTCTCCTCTTAATATGTTCCATCCTTCAAGTGTTATAGGAATTAGAACTTAGCTTGAAACCTTGATCATCTTCTTGAAAAATGCCCTTCCTTACATAAAAAGAGTGATAAATGGACTTATAAATGATAAATTCACCATTAATTCCTTCATACCTTCTCATTTGACATCTTACCTACACTTAGAAACTCCTTTAATCTAAAATTTTAGTGGCACTCATCATTCATTTGTCTAGGTATCTTGAAACTCTTCATTTCCCATGCCTAGATTTGTTCAAGTGGATCCAAACTTGAGTTCATATTATATAAGGCACTCTATCTCCATTAAATGCATTAAAATACCTTATGATACCTAAATTAATTCATTTTGGTTCCTATAACAACTCCCAAAACTCCATTTTGCTCCTTAAGCTCTCATTAGGTCTATTTTCCTTATAGCCCTAAAAACTTGTAAACCCCCTTTTGTAGGGAAGTGTACATATGTTGATTAAAAAATAAGGGCATATTTTAGGACCTATTATTCCTTTACAATTCCATTCCATGTTTTAGGTCTAGACAGTGAAACTACCCTTTTTTGCCTTTCTCTCTCTTCAATTGGGACTCCTTGCCTAAAAGCCCATTTTTCCCCTCTATACCACTCCCACACATTTGAATCACTAAAAATTATGTGATTCAAATTAAATATCCCTTAAAAAACTTCCATGACAAATTTGAGTCCCTGAGACCCTATATAAGTGTGTGAACCATGATATGGCCTTGCCACCTAGTCTCATTTTAAGCATGTTGAAGACTACCTTGAAAAATGAGCTTTATTTGATCAATTATAGAATTTATAGTAAACATTTTTAGACTTAAATAGGTGTAACACATCCAAAATTACCTCTCCCAATATTTGTAAAGTTCTCCATTGCTTAAAAACCTTTAAAAACACCAAAAACCATGCAAAATAGTGCATTTATTATAGTCCATACAACTACAAGTACAAACAAAGTACTCATGGATAATCCAATTGGAATCTTAAATAACATACAAGAGGTTTTATAGGAAACCCAAGTCATCTCATTTACTTTAGGAGCTCATCTCTCTCAACTGGTACTGATAGGGTTTTAGGAGGGTTTAAAGTGACTTATGTTCTTAACAATTTTTCATAAACCCTAGTCCCTTAACTCATAAACCAATGCCACAATTTTTAATTGTACTAGCCCCATCAACTATCCACAGGAGGTTAGGTCACCATGCATCTTGACCATATAGTTTTGAGTGTGAGAGGTTGACTTTTGGGTTGAAATCAAGCCACTAGAGAGGAGTCTAAGATCATAGCCTTTGTTCATGTAGGTAATGGGTCTAATCCATACACTGACACCACAAGGTTGAAGTTTGAGGCCCTAGTTACCATATATTAAATCCACCTATCTCCATGCATAGGTTCATGGCCTTATCAATCAAATTAAGATTGGTACTGGATGACAATCAAGCATTAAGAGAGCTTGAGGTGGTTTTGAGAGCCTTAATGGAACTTTTTAAATTTTTTTCTTTGCTTTTGAATACCTCTAAAGGGTATGTACTAACATATTTCACCTTCAAATGTCCTCAGACCCTTAATCTACCCTCACCAAACCTCCTTTATCATGACTTCCCCTATGGTTTACCTGTGTATAAATTAGGCCCCATACGCCTAAATAGGGTTGATCAAAATTCCATATTTTCTCACTACATTTGAGGGTCTAAATGAGATTATAATATAACCATGAACCCACTTCACAATATTTTATATACCTCAAACCTACTTTTGGTCTTTAACTCTTTCAAAACAAGTAAGATATTTCATGAGGGCGAGTAGGCTTGTAGACATTATTTGATTGTGTATAGAGATTTGAAGTGAGTTGGTTTAGTACTATTTCTCATGACTATTATTGTAGGTCCATTGAGTTTCCTGACCTCATATGGTATCATTACATATTAATGATATCAACCAAATCCTCTTACATTGACCATAAAGGACTTTCTCTTAGTAAGGTAGGCAGGCCTATGTATGGACTTGTTGACTGCATATACAGGATTTAGGTGAACTTGTCTTGACTAGACTCATTTATCATTTCATCATATTTAATTTTATATTTTGTTGAACTCATGACTTATTTATTCACATGATATATACATCAATGCTCTTCATGTACATTATGTTCATTCCTCAGGCTTGAAACTAACATATTGACCTTACAACATGCAAGTGCCTATTAAGAGAAGTCTGAGTGCATTTATGGGTTTTAGGAATCCATTACCACTCTTTGAAATCTCAATGACTCTATCATATTATTTGGAGTTTTGAATCCTTTCAATTTTCACACTCAATTCACCATGACTTCACAACATACATTGTTCAATATTATCTTCTCATAGTTGTTGTAGGTGGTCATTGGAAGAGAGTTTGAACATGTGGTCTTGAGCTTATCTTTTTCAACTCCACCATGACACCTTAATAGTATCTAAACCTTATTGATATGTCTTTCTCACTTCCTCACAAGGTTCATTGGTTACTTCATTATATTTTTAGACATTCAACTTCTTATTTTTATACATAAAACTATGTATATGCATTAAGGCTTGTGAACTCAGTCTTATAACTATCCTTTAGTTGTAAAATGGTTTAGGTCACTTCATTGATTTTTTACTTGCCTCATACCTTTATATTTAATCATGTTCCATCATTAAATCTTCCTTGATAGTTGGTTTTATTCCAAAATAAGGGCATCTAGGTCTAGGACCTGTAGGTCTTCATTTTGCCTGTATTCACTGCAAAATCTACTTCTTGAGTCTTTAGACACTTTTATTATTTTTTAAACTTTTGTACCATTTTGTAACACCTCTCAACATTCATGTAGACCTGTAATCAGATATTTTACCACTTCAACTTATCTATTCACCATTATGGACTATATATATAGTCAATTTATATGCAAATTTTGTGTATGGGGGTTAGAGTTAATGAATCCATTCATGCCTTTAGATAATTCCATCATGCCTATACAATGTCTCATGGTTTTTTAGGAGTATGTATCACACTTATACACTACTTAGACATACTTTTCATACAAATTATGTGTCATGGATGTCCACCTATAGGTCTATAGATCTGTGGGTGACTAAGACACATTTCAACCTTGTTTGAAAGTAAAATTTGACCTCACCTCTAAACAACTTGAAATTATGACCTTATCCATAGTATTCTCTCATGATAAATTGGTATTTTATTAACACTTAGGCCAACATTGATTTTCAAACCTATATAAGACCATTTATGCATAGACCATGCTTTTCAAAGAGTAAGCCATGATGCCTCTTGATAGGATATTTGCAAGGATCTACTTATCAATATAGAAAACATGAATCTAAGGAGAGAGAATATTTTCCTTGAATGATGAAACACCTAGAAATCTTTGAGAGTAAAAACAATTCAAATGATTCAAACATTTGTAGTAGGAGTGACTAAACCTCCATATACCTGAGAACGTTTCCTCTTGTTGAAGACACTTCTTGGAGTTGAATTAGCTGATGAAAATACCATTAAAAGGATATATATAACCTCTAAAAAATCCCTTAAAACCATTCTTATCCATCAAATTCTGAAGTTGAGAAACAAGAGCAAAATCAGACCTTGCTTGGATGGACAAGGCATAGTGACTTGTTGTCACTCTTATCAATTTATTATAAAGGAGGGTACATGAATCTTCAAACCAATTCCAATAATTTGAATTTTATTATTACTCCTAATAATGGCTAAATTTTTAGCTCCCAAATGTCTCTCTCTCTCTCTCTCTTGGCCATACCATGTATCTAACTTTTGCCTTTTTGAGATTTTGAAGGTAGCAATGGAGGATAGAGAGTGTTTAATGCATATATACAACCTAAGACTTTATCCAAATCTTTAACCTGACATTTAGAAGTCTAATGGATAGTTTGAAACCATTTTCAATTGAAACGTGATCTTACAAGGTTGTACAAGTACCTAGAAGTACTTGTAAAGGAGAATTTCACTCATTTTAGGCATTAAACCTACAATTTTGATATTATCTAACCATATTTTAACATTATCTAACATAATGTACATTTTATAACTTCTTGAAACATTTAACTTTGAATTTGGGATGTACAACTCTTCCAAATTAGCAAATTAGGTGACACATAATAAAAGGTTAATACATGATATTATGACCTTAAAGACACATTAATAACCTTTTATAATTAAAAAAACCATATTAATCCTTTGAACATATTTGAGAACACCAAGACCTTATGAATGACCCCTAGGACTAGAAAATTACACATGAGACCAAACCTTGGACAATGTTAAACAATGACTAATGTGACTATATGGATACCATTTATGACCATTTTAGACCATAACAAGACACTATACATGTTTTGATAATCCCATGAAAAGTTTTAAACTTAGAGGGGTTGACCCATTTTGACTTGGGGTAGAAAATTGGTTAACATGCACATAGAAGTCAACATGTAGATAGAACACTACGAAGTATGATCAAAAACCTCAATGTCCCAGTGGTGCTTATACTAATCATTGTGAAACATGATTTTGATTTTAATGATCCAAAATATATTGTATAAGAGTGAATTTGAAAAATTATATTTGCTCTAGCTTTGAAATAACTATGAATATTCCCATATGATTAGATGACATATCACTATAATTAAATTTTGCCAAATAATTGTAAGGGACCCTAGAGGTGCCAATACCTAACACAAATTACTTTATGAAAATATTATTTTATGTATAAATTTATAAAATTAAGTTTTATAATCTTACACATTATTGATTTAGAAAGTTTTGTACTTTTAAGACTATTGTAGATAGGAAGAAACTTTTTCCCAATTGTCAAGGTCCATCCATAATGCAGTTTCAGTGAATGCATAATTATTTGAGCTAAAATTTATAAAAACCCATGGGTGGACTAAGAATGGTTTATTATTATGTAGAGAACACAAGGATGAAGATCCCAACATTCCTCAATTTTATTATTAATAAAATGATAATGGTTTTAGGTAATTAGAGAGTGTGTTGTGTCTCTAACAAGAGTTTATTCAAACTTGTTACAGTTGAACCATATGATGTTCTTTTCACTAGCAATGTGTAGTATTTATAAAAGGCATATTCCTTAATTGGAACTCATCTTTTGCAAGGTTCTTCTATTTTTTAATATACATGTGTGCCTAAAGTTTCTTTTATGTAGATCATTACTTAGAATATTATAACTATGATTATGTGAGATGTTCCTATTAGGACATATGCCATATTTAGAACTATGGTGGTGCATGTTTTTCATAAGAATCCTATGTTCATTGATATGGTTTATTATATATGGAGTATAACTATGAATATTAAGCTTTTTTAAATAGGTAATTTTTCATGTAGTGTGGCTGAGATTATCACACATCCTCTTCATCTCTACGAGAGGGTTGCTAGGTTGATGTAAGAGTGGGAACCTTGAAGTCATCTTCTATAGAGTGTAATTTGGAATCATCATTGGTGTTTGACCTTGGTGATAAGTGTATGAATACTTATTTTATTGTGCTATAAATTGTGTAACCAAGACCCATATTATGCGGTTTCATCTCCATCTAGATGGTATTGATTATGCCTTGGCCCTTCTTGCCTAGGACTTGGCCTTCATGGACCATTTTATTTAGTAGTTTGGAACTAATTTCCTTGGTGTGTTTCATGAAATTACCAAACATGGTTTTTAATGAATCATATTTTAGTTAATTATTGGGGCTTTCCAATTTATCATCTTTCAACATATCCACATCACATGTCATGATCGAGCATGGTAGCATAATGAAAACTAGAGAATCAAGTGCTTAATAATATGTGCACTCAGCTTCAAGTCTCCCAAGTTATTTATCCTTGGAATAAATTTCCTAATGTATAATATACATGAAAATAAAACATCTATCTTTAGATTGAACAAGGATATGATAGACAAATACAACATTATTAACATTACACATCATGAGATATATTAGCTACTCCATGAAAATATCTAATCCTTTCTCCTTGAATTAGAGAGCATATTGAGACTATTGATTCTAATACTAGATATGTTATATCTCCTTGAACAGGCATGTGTTATATTCCAAAAAATTTGAAAGAGACACTCCCATATTAGAGTTTTTCATATTATTACTCTCTTTTCCCATGGCTAAAACAAAGAAGGAAAGGATCACACATCTGAATATTAATTCTCTAGATTAGCATAAGCAACTAAAGGTAAAATTATGGGACATAATAAGCTCTGAAAACCTCCATAAATGGATTTAAGAGGGTTTTGTACAAAATTTAATTATGAATGATAAAGGATATGAAGGTTAAATATATTAAATAATAAGGAAATTGAATAATATGTAGAATATAATGAAGTTATACAGCACATAAAAAACACACATTTGATATTTCTTATATTATACAAAACTTAACATAATATAACTTTAATTTTATGTTTATACTTTCATTTTCATTATCTTCTTTACTTTCAGTTTTTCATGAATTTTAGTTTCATATCCTTTGTCATTCATAATTAGATTTTATTCAGAAACCTCTTGAATTTTTTTAAGTAAGTTCTCAAATGGGTCTCTTCCTAGACCATAGATCATCCAATCATCACTCATTGCATCTAGGTGATGTGCACATGGGTGAAACACAAAGACTTATCATGAGGTCACCCATACCAATCCTACTTTGGTTTAAGTTCACTTGATCATGGAATTTTACCCATAATGAAAACCACTTATCTTGTGACCCCATTTCAAAAACCCTAGCAAGTTTTGTGCCTTCTAAAACATTCATCATGGTGCTCCCTATCTCTTTAAATTTATATAGTGGTGTCTTTTCATAGTGCATCTAATTATGTGATATTATTTTAGGATTCAATTCCATAGTTTCATGTTAACCAACCTTAACTCATATTTTAAAAGTAGTGTTTCATAAGAAACTAACTCTGATGATTTTGAATGATCAACTCATCACTCATTGCATCTACGTGATGCTCATAGGGGTGAAACATTAGGACTTATCAAGAGGTTGCATCCTAATACTATTTTGTCTTGTTGGTTGAATATTTTGTCTATCAGTGTACTAGTAAACAAAATAGGTCTTATCAGCCAAAGCAAGAACATTAGTCATCCTAATGTGTAAGTTTATCACATCAGAAGGAGACTTCTCTCTCCTCTCATCAAGGGGAGGTTCCCTGTGGATATACTATGTATATGTATAAACAAAAAATAATACTCAAGGGTAGGACCAGACATCCATCTCTTTTTCTTCAGAGATGATGTATACAAAACAAAGGAACAACTCAAGAGAATGATAGATAACACTCCTCTTTTTTAGAAGAACTATTCAACCAACCACAAGAATACTCCTAGAAATAAAAGTAGAATATGACTAAAGTATGGTAACTGACAAATCAAGACACAGCACAAAGTATGCACATGAAATACTCAAGAGTGATATACGAAGAACAATGAAAGCTCAAAGTCTTTTCAAAGTTATTTACACAGCAATGAAAAAATAAACACACTGAAGGTAGCTATGGCACAAAGTCTCTCCATAGTTAATTCTTCAGGACACCTTCTTGACAAATTTACTAATCCTGATTATTAGATCAATGAAACAAACAAGATATCACAGCACAAAGTCTGAAAAAGTCCCTTGTTTTCATTAACAAAATATGATAAATAGACTGAGCACAAAGTCTCAATGATGCCTCTCAATTTTGGTAGAGTTTCTTTCAAATTATCAAAAAGAAGCTAATTTTACAATGATAGGAAGTCCCTTATATAGCCACTTTCAAGAAGGACTCGAGAACAATAATACATCATGATGTGTTGGGAAATGTTAGGAAGACAGGATGGAACTTTGGGGCCTTTTACCTATTTGATCTTTTCAATGTAGATAGATAAGTCAGGCATTTGAAAGTTTTATGACTCTCAATGTCTACCTGGTGGTCTGATCTTATCTTCATCATTCCTCCCTTTCTGATTAATTGAATCGGGTCTTGGATTCAACTTGTTATTCTATTCCTTCCCCACTTTATGTTGGTCTTGGCCTTAAAAATTGTGAATGTATTCTATTTTGTATGTTCAAAGGATCAACAGTTATTTTGTTGTCTTCAATTTGACGTTCGCATGCCTGTCACTGTGTTTCCAATGGTTAATTGACTGTGTTGAATTTGACGTGTTCGGGCATGTCACCCCTTGGTCATCTTTTGGCTTTCCACTTGGCTCTTTTCTAGATTGGACTTTGCCCTTTTGGGCCTTGAAAAATGATCCTTCAGCTTTGGGAAGTATCCTCAAATTAATGCCTGAGAGTTCCTCGTAAGGGCACCTGCCCTTCCAGGTCCTTCGTTGGCCCTTCACAAATTTCCCCCAGGATTTTCCTCGGGCCATTCCCTTTGAACGTTTCCTGTGGACATTTTCCTTGGGGAAAATTCCTGTGGACAAAAAGTCTGGGGAAATTTCCTTCGGGCTTTGAATGAGTCTTTGAATAAGTTGAAGGGTGTTTTGGTCAATGAAGTGTCCTCTGCAAGGGCACTTATCCTTCAAAAAAGTTCTTTAGCATTGAACCGTCCCTTTGAACTTAGTTGATGAACCATTTGTTGAACCGGTTCAAAGGTTCAATGAAGCACACCAAGCCTTTGAAGCAAATAGCCGATGAACCATTGGATGCACTTTTTGTTGTTGAACTAATACATTGAACTAATCGGTTGAACCAAGGTTTTGAACTAAAATGGTTCAAGCCAATGGTTCAAGCTGATGGTTCAATGAATAAACTAGGCCTATAAACTAAGCATTGAACTAAATATTTATACTTGCCTTTGAACCGAGAGTTGAACCATTTGATTGAACCTGTGCGTTGAACTGGTTCAACGATTCAATGAAGCACGCCATGCACCTTTTGAAATATATGAAGTTGAACCAAAGGATGAACCAAACATTGAACCTATTATTAATGTTTGCCGATGGAAATTCCTGCAAAAGTCATGAAGCTCATTGAACTTGGATGTTGAACCATTTGTTGAACCTATCTGTTGAACTAAGTCGTTGAACCAAATATTTGGTTCAACAGTTCAACAAAAGCCTTGAACCGACTGACAAACCAAATGATTGAACCAAAAGATGCTAAAACAAAGGAAATGAACCACCTGAGTGAAATAAAGCATTGAACTGCTTGGTTGAACAGAGTGATTGAACTATTCCTCTGGTTGAACTGACTATTGAACCTTTGAACCCGTTAAACCTTTTAACCCAATTGGTTCAATGGTTTAATGATTCAGGTCTCCTTTTGTATTCAGATGATTGCCGATGAAGATTTTCAATTGAACCAAAACTTTGAACAAATCTTAGAAAAAGAACAAATGTTGAACATCAATTCTTTTGACTGAAAACCACCTGCAAAAGTTTGTAGATTTTCCTTTTCTTGCACAGTCCGTAGATTCTTCTTCCTGCTGAGTCCATAGATTCAAGCCTGCAAAGTCTATAGCTTTAAACCTATAGAATCCGTAGATTTTTTGAGAAGCTCTGAAAATGAGAAATCTAAATATCTAAGACAAATTTTGAAAATGGAAGATATTATTTTGGTTTGTAGAACCAAAATAATTCAAATGTTCCAAAAATGACTATTATTTTTTGGAGACAATAGCTGGCTCTAGTTGGGGAACTTTTGTCAATTGCAAAATGAATTGGAAGGAGTAGAATTTAGGAACTCCAGTGTCTTCAAGTGTACCATTGGGCTTCAGAGTCATGCTTTCTAGAAATGAAAGGCAACAAGAATGAAAACAAACAAAACAAAATAGAAATTAAAATTGTACAAGTATACATATATATAGAGGTAATGATTTGACACTTCAAGAATTAAAGTGTTTCAGATGCTACCCATTGTGGGGCAGAGAAAAGAGCGTGCCATCTTGGTATTTTAACAAAAATCTATTTTCACCCATGTGTTGATGAATTGTGAATGGGCCTCTCCAAAGGGAGTCAAACTTTTCATGCATCCCTTTTGGCTCTCTTCTTTTGTCCCACAACAAGACTTTATCCCCAATCTGAAAATCATGATTTTTGGCTTTCTGATCAAAAAGTTTCTTTATCAGATTTTGATGAATAGCAATTATATCCACCAGCATGGTTCTTTGTTCTTCCAGCTGAGTCAGGCACATGATTCTTTTGTCAAGAGAACTCTCATATGTCTGATCTTCAATAGCCTTCACCAATTTCAAGACTGGTAACTCTAAAGTGATTGGTATCTCAGCATTAATGCCGTAGAGAAGTTGAAAAGGAGATATACCAATTGCCCTTTTTGGTGTGATCTTGTCAGCCCACAGAGCATCTACCAATGCTTTGTGCCACGTCCTTTGATTATCATCTACAAGTTTCTTGATAATAGTTACCAAATTTTTATTGCTGGACTCAGCTTGTCTATTCCCTTGCAGAAAATAATCAGAAGAATGAGAGAGCATTATTCCATAATAAAAATAGAATTGCGTGATTTCTTGAGAGGTGAAACAAGCTACATTATCAGTAACAACTTTGAGTGGGACTCCAAATCTGGAAATGATGTTCTCTTTTAGGAAGTTGCATACAACTTCTGAGGTAGCATGCTTTGTTAGGATTGCTTCTACCCACTTAGTGAAATAATCAGTTGTTGTAAGGACATAATCATGTCTAACACTTGATGATGGATTTATTATCCCGATAAAATTGAGTTCCCACTACTGGAAAGGTTTGTCTATGATTACTAGCTTAAGAGGCAGAGCGGCCAACTTGGGTCTTCCAATAAATTGCTGGCAAAGTTCACATTTCCTTACCCAATTATGTGCATCTTGGAAAAGAGTCAACCAATAATACCTTGCTCTCAAAATTTTGTGAGTAGTCACAGGGGTAGAAAAATCTCCTCCACAAGCTAGATTATGAAAAGATTTCAAGAGCTGGGTCTGTTGTTTTTTGTCTACACAGCAAAGAAAAACTCCATCTATGTTTCTTTTGTATAGGTCGTTGTCCCAAAGGACAAAATTGGTAGCTTTCAATCTAATGGTTCTCCTCTCTTTGTAAGACAAATGAGTAGGATATTCTCCATAAGTCAAAAAATAGGCAATATCTGAATACCATTCATTGGTAGTAGAAACAAAAAGGACAGTTGGCATATTGTCTACTTCAGCTTCTTCAAGTTGTGTGTCTTCTGGCTTATTGTCAGCCATTAATTGACAAAGACCTTTACCTCTGACCAGCTTTGTTGGCTTGATATCTAGATCAAATTCTTGGATCTTTGTAATCCAGTTACCTCTTTTTGTGCCAAACTCATGCTGAGTTAAAATAGACTTGACTGTACTGTCAAGAACTAAAGCAGTAGTATGTGAATTCTTAATATAGAAGCGAAAGTGTTTGACTACTTTTACCAAGGCATAGGCATGTTTTTCTATATTCGAATACTTCAATTCATGAGATTTCAGAGGGCAGCTCATGAAAAAGATGGGAGATTCCATACCTTCTTTGTCTTGTTGGACAAGAATAGCTAAAAGAGTATGCTCAAATGCATAGCTGTATATAGTGAAATCTTTGTGGTAATTTGGGCAGACCAAGGTAGGGGCATGAGCAATAGTGACTTTGATATCTTGAAATGCTGCTTTGCCTTCTTTGGTCCAGCTGAAGGTAGTCTTTCCTTTCATCATATTTACAATGTGTCTTATCTTCTTAGCAAATTTGGGAATAAATCTCCATAGAAAATTCACTTTTCTGAAGAAAGAGTGAAGAATATTCTTACTTGCAGGAAAATTTAATTCTTGAATAGACTTAACTTTGTCTGAGTCAATCTTTATGCCTTCTTTGGACATAATGTGTCCAAGGAGTTTTCCTTCTATCACTCCAAAAATAGAATTTTTAGGATTCAAAGAAATACCATTTTTCTGACAGTGCTCTAGCACTTGTTGCAAGTGGTGCATATGATCAGATCGACACTTTGAAAAGATAGTTAAGTCATCAAGATATAAAACTATGAATTTGCCAATTTCATCTTTAAAAGCCATATCCATAGCTCTCTGAAAGGTAGGACCAGCATTTATTAATCCAAAAAGTATTCTTTTGTATGCAAAAGTACTCCAAGGCGTGATGAATGCAGTCTTGTGTTGATCAAGTTCAACAACTTCAACTTGGTTATAGACTGAGAAGCCATCCAACATTGATAACATTTTTGATCCTATTACTATTTGGAGCACTTGGTCCATGATTGACAAAAGGTAATTGTCTTTCAAAGAAGACTGATTTAGATTCTAGAAATCAACACAAATGTGGATTCTGCCATTTTTCTTCCTTACAGGAACTATATTTGCAATCCATGTAGAATGATGGATTGGAAAAATAATTCTAGCATTTAACATTTTTTGAATCTCAGACATAATTGTACTTGAAATCTTTGGATTATATTGTCTAGATTTCTGCTTGTAAGGCATTAAATCAGCTTTGAGAGGAATATGATGATAGATTTCATCAAGATTGAGAGACTTTAGATCTTTGTATGAATATGCCAAGACATCAATGTATCGATGAAGCAAAGAAGTAAATTTGAATTTTTCTTTAGGTGTGCAACACTTACCAATGTTGACCATTTTTGAATTTTCTTTGTTGGTCAGATTCACTTGGTCAAATCCCTGAAAGAAATTCAAATCTTTTTGTTGTTGCTTGATGAATCTATCATGCTTGTCAAATAGATTTTTGAGAGAAACCAGGTCTTTAGGAATTTTATTTCCTTTTAGCTATATAAACTCTTCATTTACATCTAAACTAGATTCAAAAATTGATTCAGACTTCTGAGATTCACTGCCTTCAAAATACAACTGTTCAAAATTGTCTTTTCTTTTCAAAAAGGCAATGATTCAAATTTCATCATTCAAAATTTGCCAATGATCAGCATTATCAGGAACACTTGGCCTATAGATCAGCTTAATGGTATTTTTGGCTATTTTAAAATCAGAATGTAGAACTAAAAGAGTTCTTGAAACAACAAGTGCATCAGCTCTATCATTGGATTCTCTTGGAATGGAAGAAATGTTGAAAGCGTCAAAGCTTTCAATTTGATCCCAAACAAGATTACGATAATGGCGCAGCCTTTCATTCTTGGTCTGATATGAATTTCTCACTTGGCAGACCACTAATTCAACGTCCCCTTTAGCATGAAGACACTTGACACCTCTTTTTTGGGCAGCCTTCATGCCTAACAACAATGATTCATATTCAGCTATATTATTTGTGTTGCTGAATTGTAACTTATATGATGAAGGGAACATATTTCCTTGAGGAGATATCAAAATAATTCCAGCTCCTGAACTAGAAGAGGAACAACTACCATCAAATTCTAGAGTCCAAATCTCATTAGACACTAGCTTTACTTTAGACTTTTCTTCATCAGAGATGGAGGGTCTTTCTTCATGATCTATATATAAAAAGTAATTACCCATACCTACAGATTCAAAAAAGATTTGAGCTTTAGGAGCTGACGTCTTAGTGACTAAATACTTTGCTTCCTTTTCAAGAAGTAATCTCTTCATCACGCCTTATACAGGAATCCTTACCTCAAATAGATCCATGTTTAGCTCTCCTCCCATATCTTTAAAGAAATTCCATCCAAGTAAAATACCATAAGATGCTGAGACTTTAGCCACTAATACAATCATTTTAATCCTCTTGTCTGAAAAGTATACCAATGCAAATTGGGCATCTTTGATCTACCCTAGCAATGGTACTTGTTTGTTCTTCATGGAGAAACATCTGCCAAACATCTTGGTCAATGTGAGACCAAGAGACTCAGTGACTTTGGTAGGCATGACATTGTCAGATGCACCTGAGTCTATTATATAGTTACTCAGCTTGTGGCCATTGATTAATAGGGAAACATAGAAGGGTTCTATTTTTCTAGAAACAGCTAGAGGATTAATAATCAAATTATTTGGACTAGGCATATTTATTGGGGAATTAAAAGTCACTTTTTTGGCCTTATGTACTGTAGGAATGGTCTGATTTTTAACATATTGGACCAGCTTGTTCAGTTGATCTAGATTAGACTTCAAGTACTCAAATTTAGACATCTGTATTTTTGTTTTTTTAACATGGTCAATTATATCAAATGGCTGAATCGAGCTAGGTATAGAGAAAGGTACTTCAGCTTTTTGAGTTTTAGAAGGGATGGGAGGTGGGTTGGTTTGCAAATTAGAAGTAGAAGGGGAAGGCGCAATAGATGTATTTACCTTTTGAGTGATTACCTAATCTTTTGGTTGAAAGGGTGAAACTATCCCACACTTGGCAATTGTGACTACTAGTTGTGGTTGTTCTTCTATCTTTTCTTTATTAGCCTGTTGGGCTGATTGATTCTTAGACCTAGTAAACACTACATATGATCCATCTGAAGCTTCTCCTTTACTTCTGGGTTTATCCTGATAATTTAGGAAACTAATATGGGACTCACCATCTGATTCTTCTTGACTGTCATCAATGATATCAGCATCATTTTCTTGATTTAATTTAGGCTGATAAAAAAAATCTAATTCTGTCTCAAGATATCCCATTGTTGAATTAGTTGGAGGAGCTTCCAAGGCAAGTTTTCCTTGTGGAGGAAGAAGGTGATTTTGTTGTCCTTGGTTTTTGGCAACATTGCCTTGATATGACTGATTTGAGAATGTCCTTCTGTATGTAGGAGCAGAAGACATTCCTTGAGCCATTTGCTTTTTGAGTGCAAGAAGATCATTTGCTAATTTTTGCACCATTAGATCTATGGTTCTTGTAGATGCAAATTCAAAAGATAATGAATCTCTATTTCTATTGGGATCTCTTCTTATTTTCCTTGATAAGATGATATCATCTTTTACTTCAGTGGCCAAAAGTTGAGTTGTAGCTAGATCTATTTGGCCAGCACATCTCAAGAGGAAACTGACTTCAGGTAATTGAGAATTAATGAAAAAGCATTTGAGATTCTCAGCTGTAGGTCTGGCAATCATAGGAATTCTATTTCTTAACTTTTCAAATTTAGCTATGAAGTATCTCATAGGCTCAGCAGCTCTTTTTTCATTTGTGTAAGTTGAGCCAGAAGTGTATGTGTATCTTCTGCAGGTTTGAATCTGGCTTCAAACTTAGCATTCAAAGTATTTCAATCAGTCACACATCAAGCCTGTAAATGGTAAAACCAATCTATAGTAGGACCTTATAGTGTTTCAACAAAAATCCTGACTACTACATCTTCAAACTCTACCCCAATTACTCCACAAGCTATACTGAATGTTGTAATATGTTCATCGGGATGAACTTTCCCATCACCGTGGAATTTCAAGAAATTCTTCCTAAAACTACGTGGAAGTTCATGTAGAGGAGGAGTAAGATTGAGAGGACCAAAAGCATTACCCCAGGGGCCTTGAACTGCCATTATAGGATACTAAAAAGGAGGGATAACAAATCTCAAAGGGGTAATTATAGGCACAACTTTATCAACAATAGAAGTTGATATTTCACTTGGTAATGGAGATCTGGCTTTAGTAGGAGGGAAGTTCTTGGTTCATTGCAAATGAGATGGTGAAGGAAATAGATCAAAATCACTTTATTGTACCAGCTTGAACACAAGATCAACAACACCTTTAGCCCTTTGGCTTCATGTATACCTTGAATCTGCCAGATTGTAAAACAAAATTGGAAAAGAATTGACTTTGCTTCAATTAAAGCTTGAGGCTTTAAACTTTGTGTTCTTTTCCTATTGGTGTAGAGGTGAATGGAATGGATAGTCTATAAATGGATAATGAGTATTTCCCCAGTGGAGTCACCAAAAACTGTTGGTTGAAAATTTTGTCTATCAGTGTACTAGTAAACAAAATAGGTCTTATCAGCCAAAGCAAGAAGATTAGTCATCTTAATGTGTAAGTTTATCACATCAGAAGGAGAATTCTCTCTCCTCTCATCAAGGGGAGGTTCCCTATGGATATGCTATGTATATGTATAAACAAAAAATAATACTCAAGGGTAAGACTAGACATCCATCTCTTTTTCTTCAGAGATGATGTATACAAAACAAAGGAAGAACTCAAGAGAATGACAGACAACACTCCTCTTTTTTTAGAAGAACTATTCAACCAGCCACAAGAATACTCTTGGAAATAAAAGTAGATTATGACTAAAGTATGGTAACTAGCAAATCAAGAAACAACACAAAGTCTGCACATGAAATATTCAAGAGTGATATACGAAGAACAATGAAAGCTCAAAGTCTTTTCAAAGTTTTTTACACAGCAATGGAAAAACAAACACACTGAAGGCAGCTATGGGGGCACAAAGTCTCTCCACAGTTGATTCTTCAGGACACCTTTTTGACAAATTTACTAATCCTGCTTATTAGATCAATGAAACAAATAAGATATCATAGCATAAAGTCTAAAAAAGTCCCTTGTTTTCATTAACAAAATATGATAAACAGACTGAGCACAAAGTCTCAATGATGCCTCTCAATTTTGGCAGAGTTTCATTCAGATTATCAAAAAGAAGCTAATTTTACAATGATAGGAAGTCCCTTATATAGCCACTTTCAAGAAAGACTCGAGAACAGTAATACATCATGATGCATTGGGAAATGTTAAGAAGACAAGCTATAACTTTGGGGCCTTTTACCCAATTTATCTTCTCAATGTAGATAGATAAGTCATGCAATTGAAAGTTTTACAACTTTCAATGTCTGCCTGGTAGTCTAATCTTATCTTCATCATTCCTCCCTTTCTGATTAATTAAATTGGGTCCTGGATTCAGCTTGTTATTCTATTCCTTCCCCACTTTCTACTGGTCTTGGCCTTGAAAATTGTGAATGTATTATATTTTGTATGTTTAAAGGATCAACAGTTATTTTGTTGTCTTCAATTTGACATTCGTGCACTCATCACTGTGTTTCCAATGGTTAATTGACTGTGTTGAATTTGATGTGTTTGGGTGCATCACCCCTTGGTCTTCTTTTGGCTTTCCACTTGGTGCTTTTCCAGATTGGACTTTGCCCTTTCGGGCCCTGAGAAATGATCCTTCAACTTCGAGAAGTATCCTCAAATTAATGGCCGAGAGTTCCCCATAAGGGCACCTACCCTTCCAGGTCCTTCATTGGGCCTTTGCAAATTTCCCCCAAGCTTTTCCTTGGGCCATTCCCTTTGAACGTTTCTCATGGACATTTTCCTCGAGGAAAGTTGCCATGGACAAAAAGTCCAGGGAAAATTCCCCTGGGCTTTGAATGAGTCTTTGAACAAGTCGAAGGGTGTTTTGGTCGATGAAGTGTCCTCCACAAGGGCACTTGTCCTTTGGAAAAGTTCTTTAGCATTGAACCATTCCTTTGAACTTAATTGATGAACCATTTATTGAACCGATTCAAAGGTTCAATGAAGCATGCCAAGCCTTTGAAGCAAACAGTCGATGAACCATTGGATGCACTTTTTGCCGTTGAACCAATACATTGAACTAATCGGTTGAACCAAGGCTTTGAACCAAAATGGTTCAAGCTGATGGTTCAACAAATAAAATAGGCCTATAAACTAGGCATTGAACTAAATATTTGTACTTGCCTTTGAATCGAGAGTTGAACCATTTGATTGAACCTGTGTGTTAAACTGGTTCAACAGTTCAACAAAGCACACCAAGTG
>JARHVA010001508.1:640000-790000 GCA_037957365.1 Torreya grandis
AACATGCTCTTGGTACTCATACTTAGGCCTCCTTTGCTTCATCTCCTTCATCACCATACCTGCACATAAAACAAAGTTGTTATACAAAACATGTTTGTTGCCTTTTTCTTGCTTGGTAGGTGTGTACAATTCTTTTCCTTTTGTAAAATGATCCTCCTTCTTCTTAACTCCATGATCAACAACCACTTCAAGTATGAATTCTTCTTATTTAATCAAAACTCTTTTATTTGTCATCTTTACCTTACAAACAACAGCTTCTTGGTTTTTGCTTATCTCATGCTTAAGTAGACTCATACTTTATTTCTATACATCTTCAACACTGCCCTCAATTTATTGCATCTCCAAGGGATTCATATGGATCAATTATTTGTCATTATCTACTTGTTCTATACTCCTTTTCAAACTTTTGTATTCATCTACGATCTCTTCTTTGGTTACATGTTCCTTACATACATTTTCATCACAAACCAACATATTAGAAACAATATTTGAAGCCTTCATGGATTTATCATGGGCTACCTCTTTATTGGTCAATTCAACCTCCATATTCTTCCCTTTTTTTGTGTCAATCCTAAGCCATTTCCTTTCCAACTTATCTGTAACATTGAACTCTATTATGATGTCATCTTTCACATATACTTGGCTGCCCTCTTTGTCTTTACTATCCTCATGCCTGATCACTCTCTTAAGTGATTTGTCTTATTTAATTTTAAGACATTTTGATACCAACCTACATTTTTCACTCCTATATCAACCATTTCAACACAAATTACCTTCTTTTCTTCTTTGATTGTTTTGATCAAACCTAAACTTTTTACTACTTTACTCCAACATTGCCTTGTCAACATCATCATGATTCTCTCATCTCACCTATCTTCTTCACCTTTCAATGGAATAAGTGTATATGAATTTCCATCCTACCTAATAGTATAGGTTTTGGATTGACCATCATGTATGGCATTCGTATCAAACTACCATGGCCTACCTAACAACAAGTGACACACATATATATGCAAAATGTCACATAATAATTGATGTATATATTGTCCTATCTTGAAATTGACCCAAATTTGTTTACTTACAAATATATAGTGAAATTTCTAAACCCATGAAACTCTATACGGTTATGGATGTGGCATTCTCTTCAATCTCAACTTCTCCACCATCTCTAAAGAAACTATATTGTTAGTATTACCACCATCAATAACCAAATTACATACCTTACCATAGGCCTTGTATCTATTTTTAAGCAAACTTCTCCTTTGGGTTGGTTCTTTGCCTTATTTATACTATAATAGTACTCTCCTCATGAGTAAAGATTCATTCCTATCATGCCTTATCTTCTCATTCATCTCTCTTACTCTATACTACTATATAATACTACTTACATTCTTTGGACACTCTACTACCTTGTGTCCCTCTCTATGGGAATTCCAACATTGCCCCTGAAATATATGTCTTGGTCCTTATCTCATTGGACCTTCATCTCACCTTAACCTACAATCTACAAATGGTCTAATATCTCTTGCATGGTGTTGTCCCATACCCTCTTGCACTTTTGCATACACCTATGGTATTTCTTATACCACTCTTTTATCTTCTCTCTCATTGATCGTTTCTTGCAAAGGTGCTTCTTCAACTTGCTGCCTATATTTTCTTTCTTATCTTTGTTATCTCCTTTTGAGAGTATCCACAATATCCTCTATTCTCATCACTAATAGAGAAATCAATTGGGTCATTATTTTGACCAAATCTTCCTCATCTCTGATGGCTCTCTCCATGGAGCACTGCACTTGGTTACCTATCATGCATTTCACTTCAAAACACATCTTGTTAATCTCATTCAAAATCCAAAAAATATTTTTCTAGCTTTGATATCAAATTATGCAGAGCATAAACTTGATCTCTGCTTCTTATCTCACTTAACCTTGTTTGTTGATTTCACCTTCCTTTGCATTAGGCTCTTAGACTAACTCTTCATTCAATGGTTTACTAATTTTACATTGGTTTTGTACTTAAAAATAATTTTAACTTTTTTCTCATGGTTTTCATTACCCTCTCAATCCATACACCTCCTTTCCATCACTTTCCAAGACTCTTCTCAACCCTTATCACATATCTGCCAACTTTACTTATAACCCCACGGGCCCCATTTTTAATCTTTCTTGATATCTATATATATAATTATACCTCCATAAATATAAAACCAAACTCCTAATTTAGATACCATTTTCAAAGCACCATATATCCATGAAATTTTAGATCCTAACTCCTTGTTTTGACCAACTTTCAAACTCAATTTTTACTTCTATTCAGGCCTATTAGGCCTGTTTGGGCTATTTCTACTACATTCCTATTTTAAGGTATGAAAACATACAATAAAACTATTAAAATACCAAAATATATTCCCTCACATCAAAACACTTCTTTTCACTATGTTATATGAATTTTGGATGGTGGAATCACAAGATATGCACTAAACCCTAATCTAGGGTTTTATAGGGAACTATCTCAACTGAGACTATACAAAAAATATCTTACTAACTTTATAATTAATTTAAAATATTCCAAATGGTTTTAAATGTCTTTATATAACTATGTAAATTCATCCAACCCATATATTCCACTAATCAATCCACTTTCACCATTTTATATGCCAATAAATACTTGACTGAGCAAGAAAACAACATACTACAGGTTTGGGTTTGATGAAAACAAATGTTCAAGAAAATATACCATTTTTAAATGTAAAAACCTTAAATTTAAATCAAATAACTTTCCAAAATATTACTTAAAACCTTTTCATTGATTCAAAGGACTCTTCTTTGCAAGAACACACTCAATATACACACAATTATATGAATCATTGTCTGTTACAAGAACAAGGATCAATCTTTTGAATCTTTATAATCAAACAGTTATTATATTTGTATATTACTCTTGCATCTTGAGACCACATTCAATTCACTTATGAAAAATTAAACTTTATCTACCAACTTCAAGGATTTGCCATATAGACAAGCACAGTCTACATGTAAAGAAACTTTCATAAAATAGGGGTCTAATTTTGATCATACATGAACCTCAAATGTCTATCATGAAATTCCTTGATTATTTTCCTCAAAAAAGGAAATAAAACCCTATAAATTTTCCTTTAAAACATGTTATATTAATACCCTCAGTCATTCTTTATCCACAAAGCATATATAATTAGCATCAATAGCTATAACATCGAAACAAAATCTGAACTATAATCTCTCAAGACTAGGGGTCTCTCACTCTCCATTCCTACCAAATGTTGATTCAAACAAAAAAAAAAAAAAACTTTATTGGATTAAATTCCAAAACCATTATCTCATCAAACATCACACATGCATTCAAAACATCATTCTAAGACCTTCTAAATAGGGGTATGTGTCTTGTCATTTAGCAACAAAGTTTTTACACCAAAACATTCTTTCTATCTTCATTAAAAAAATTTAATTACATCTTTTATCCTTATATTCAAATTGGAATACCATATTATATCTAAAATTGACTTCCCTATAAGCCTAAAAACATGCATAACTACTTATTGACACCTTTTCTACATAGAGCTCTTGTAGGTTACATTGCATTTTCTTGTTTTCCACACAATATGACATATGAATCATTAACATAAGTTAAATAATCACTTTTTTTTACCTCATACAATTCCTATACCCTTATACATGCTTGACATAGCTTGTGATCTTTATACATTGCACAAAAGTCCTTAGGAAGTCTCACAATATTCAAATTTTCAAATAGGCACTTTTGGTGGGAAATACAATAACTCAAATTTATTAAAAATTTAGACAACCTAAACTCCAAAAATGAACCACTTATGACCTCCAACACCTATAGGACATATAATTAGACTATGTAAGACAAAAATGGATCAAACTTGGAGTCATCATGGGATTCCCCTGCATCACAAGCATATGGCAATGCTATCAAGCTTGAATCCAAGGCAAAGATGAACTAGACATCCACCTCTTTGTCTAATTAAATTCACAAGGCATAACTGTCACACAACTCCAAATCACATCCTTATATTTAGAAGAACAAAAATCCTTCAAAACTTGAGAAACCTCAAAATACTACACAACATTCAAAGGCTCATATGCCTTCTACTTTAGACAAATTATAATGAAAAGTGATGCCTTCACCATTTTTTATCCACCCATGATGATTATAAATGTCATGCATAGTAGTTCCTACTCACATTATCTCCATTAGGACCCATGCTAAAGGACAAAAATGATCTAGATGCATCTTGTCTAAACACCAACACCATTATGATCATCATCTCTAAAGATAGTGAACATCTCTTTTACACCATGTTTTGGGTGAAGGGTTAACATCTCCATGTCATCATAAATAGTGGTAGTCAAAATAACATTATTGTGAAATCCATAGATCAATGCCTTAGTTTTACTGCCACTACAGACTATAGACCTTACTCTATGGTATGGCTATAGTAGTGAAAAGATATACAAGTCTAGTGATAATGCACTTTTTAGTATAAATTCAAGCCTATGGAGGATAACATTACTTATGAAATCACACCTCTATATGTCAATGGCATATTTTTAGGAAGACATATTTTTTCAACTACAAAGTTACATATCAATCTAGGCAACATTATTAGCTCATCCACACATAAGATCACTTATACAAACTCATTGAGTTAGTGCATATGACCAAATTCACCATAGTCTCTACCAATCAATGTCACAAGCTCATATAACATATGTATAAGTTTATTTTACACATGGTTCACCCTGATACACCTACATGATGAAAGATGACAAAACACACCCAAGAGGTATGAAAAATTCACACATAATCATAGTAGAAGTAGTTAAATAAGCTACTAAAGAAATAAAGTGAATTATTTACATAACTAGAAGGCCTTCTAACATACTACGCAATAAAACACCACATCGATTTATTTCTTAGATCCCCTCTTCCAAATACCCCTGTATCATAGATCAATATGAGAGAATGATGAAATCTAGTGCCAAATACAAGAGCTCCTTGATCAAGGTAAGATCAAGCCTATCTCTTCAACTTATAGGGCCCTAATAGTCCTCACACCTAGGAAGGATGGGTCTTGGTGATTCTGCATATACTATCATGCACCCAACAAGATAATGGTGAAGAATCAATACCCATTGACACACATTGATGATCTCTTCGAACATCTCTAAGGAACTCAATACTTCAACAAGATCAACTTGAATTTAGATTACCATCAGGTTCTAATTCATCCTAAAGAAGTTTGGAAACTAATATTCAAGACACAAGAATAATTGTATAAATGGTTGGTCATGGTTTTTGTCCTAACCAATGTTTTAGCCACTTTCATGTTCTTGATGGATGATCTACTAAGGCCTTTATTGAACTTCATCATCTTCATCTTTAGTATGACTTGGGAGGAGCACATATCATACATCTTCAACACCCTAGAGAAATACAATTTTCAATCTAACTTTTTAAAGTGTACATTCATCATTGTAAAAATATATTACTTGACCTACATCATTGATCTCACTAGAATCTATGTAGATCTAGATAAAGTCAAAGTGATCAAAGATTGGCCTATTCCATGTAATCTCACAGAGTTAAGGATTATTATGACTTGTTAACTTATACCATAGGTTTGTTTTTGGTATTTCACACATATTTTGGGCCTTTATCTAGATAATGCATGCCAAAGTCAAGTTTTAATGGAACCATAGACTATAATGATATTTTGAGCCACTTAAACAATGCTTATTATCACAATGACCAACATTACACACTTTTTGAAAATTCACACTAATACATCTAACTATGCACTCAAAGTAGTACTCAAATGGTATGGACATCTAGTCACATACCACTTAGATACATTCAATGACATAGTACAAAGGTACTCTACCTATGAAAAATAAATGTATGATATTATTCAATAAATCAAACAATGGTCTCACTACATTCTAGGGAAGGATATAGTTGTTCATTCAGACCACAAGCCACTTTAGTTCTTGTAGATGTAGATCAAGATGGAAAATACATGCCACATAAAATGGATGACTTACCTATAATAGTTTCATCTCATAATTAATCATAAGAAGGATAACAAGGAAAAAAATTAACTTACTTAATCATCAGTTCATGCATTCATCATAGTCTTGGACATGCACAACCACAACTTCATAGACTGGGTATCCCTATACTTAGTTGACTAGGACTTAACAATAACTTACACTATCCTATCATAAGGTACATAAGCTCAAGAGTTGTACTTATTTGACTAGCTTCTCTACAAGCTTAGACATATCTGTGTTCCCACTTGTACACCTTATTAATGACTCATTTAGGAGGCACACTACACCAAGACCTCATGACACTTTGATGTAACAAAGACTCTAGTTTCATTACAATAACACTTCTACTAGTTAAAAATGTGCACTAATGTGTAATTCCACATAAATTCTTACATTCCCTATTACATATCCAAGAACAAACACATGAAGATAGGAATTTACACTCCTCTATCGGTTCCATCAAGACCATTGGAATATATCACCATATATTTCATGATTGGGCTACCTATGATGAGATAGCAACATGATGTTTTATTTGTTATAGTGGATAGGTTTTTTAAGATGGCTATCATGGTCATATTAAAGAAAGACATTGATGTAGTTGGCACTATTTCTATATGAGATTTCACTTTTCACATTCAAGAAAGGAAAATGAGAAACTAAGAAGAATGGATGAGGGTTTGTACGTACCCGGATTGTGGACTTGTGCACCAGATTCAGACGATAGCAGGAACTCCTCTTTGGTTATGGAGGATGACACCTAAAAGAGAAAGAGACTAAAACACAAAAAATGTTAGATGACAAGAAAGTGGACTACCAAGCAGAGGCTTGGTCCTAGAAGCACAAAGGCTTCTCAGAGGATGATAGTCCACTGTTAAAAATAGAATATTTGACAAAAATAGAAATGATGAAAGACTAAATGAAGGAAATAAAAAGCAAATGCATACCTGGTATGTAGCAATCTACTTTGCACAGTTGCCAATGTCAAGGGTTTTGCCAGCGTCGGTCAAGGAAGATCACTGACATCGGTTAGGCTGTTGACGTCGGTAGGGACAACGGTTGAGGTCGGTCGGGGTGATGGCCAGGGACAAGTTCAGGTCTAGGTTTTTGGTCTGTAAGGTGGACTGTGGTTTTGTCTGAGGGTCAGGGAGCCTATTTGAGGGTCAGAGGGATTGTTTGGGGGTCTGAGGGACTATTTTGGGGTTTGAGCGACTGAGAATATTGTCTGGGAATGGACTGGATGGGTGACAGAGGCAAAAGGAGGATGAACGGGAGACAGGGATCTGAGAAGGCTTTTCAACCTCTCAAGGAAGGACAAGGAAGGTTGTGGATAGTGGGTTGGATTAGCAAGTAAATTCAAATAAGAAATGAAATGAAAACAAGAAAGTACTTACCTCCTGCTTGTTGAAAGAAGAATGGAGGAAACCTGTTATTGGAGCTGTTAACGGTCCTACAAATGCCAAGAGCCTGGGACTATCTCTGCAGGGTACATGTAGCTACTGGTGTTGCTATGCGAGAGGGAGAGAGAGAGGAACAAAATGCCAAAGTGCCAAAGAGAGTTCACATTTGTGAGGGCAAGAACAGTTGCAAAAAATAGTTTTGAAGGTAATCGACGCCAGCAGAACCACCGAAGTTGGCCACATAATGATCGACGTCAGTGGCAGAAGAATGGGGACAGAGGCTAAAATTAGCCTCTGTCCGTTCTTGCACACTGTCAGGGTCAAAATAGTCATGGTAAAATGGTCGAGGAGGGCATAAATGGATGCAGGAGGAAGGATTAAGAGAGGATTTGGGTAATAAAGGCTAGGAGAGAGGTGGGGGCATCTAAGGAGGGGATCTAAGGTGGCATGGGTGAGGTGGAAAGGGGGCCATCAATTTAAAATATTTGATTTATTTTGATTTAAAATTGAGGGGGCTTAGGACAAGTGTTAGGAAATAGACCAAGGGGGCCAAGGGGGGAGGACAACCTAGGGGGTAGACACGATTTCGGTGTCTACATTTGCCCCTTTTTATCTTGTTGGTTGTTCTTGACGAATTGTAAGACAAAATTAGGAGTTGGTTACCCCAGGTATGGGATGAGGTGTTCCCCCCTCAAAATGGGAGTTGAAGGAAGGGAACCTAAGATCGAGTGTTAATTTGACAGAGAGATGGATAAAGAGGGTGAAGATCGAGTGTGAACGCTACAAAGGTTGGAATTGCATGTGTACCACACCACGGGATGGTCAGGTCAAATTGTCATAGGTCAAAGGTCAAGGAGTGCCAAAATTGAAATAATTGGGCCCTAGCATTTGGTCGTAGCTAATTGGGTTATTCAATCTAAGATGAAGCTCCAATGGTCATCGTGTTCCAGGTATCCCAGGCTTAGGAAGTGCTCTTGGAAACATGAAAATGTCACAAGTAGTGGGGATCAACTGGCTTGTGATCCTATACTTGTGAAGGTTAGTGACAATTTGCTAACTAGGCATGAGATAACAAAGGCAATCAAAACATCCAAGGCAGAGGTGTCTTGAAAGTGGTTGAAGGAGATAGTCATGATTTCCAAGGTTGGTGGTCGAGGGACGAAGGTAAAAGAGATCTCAAGTGTGCTCGAGGAGGCTAAGATGACTTCTACTAGAGAGCTGACTGATTGGGGGCATGATTTTAGGTAATGAGGAGGTTTGAAGGCCATTGACACTGGTGATAGAACTGACGTCGGTGGCAAAAAGGGACCGACGTCGACAAAAATTGGCCAATGTTGGTGGCCTAGGTTAAGAAGATGCCGACGTCAGTGGCCCACCAAATCTGACAAAACCGGATTGGCAGCCCACTAAAAGTCATTTGCTACTTGTTGACTGAGATAAAAAAGAGCTCTAGAGTTGATTGAGTAAAAGTGACCCAGAGTTGACCAAGTGAGTGGGGTGAGGTGGCAAATAGGCATTGGTGGAGAGAGGGAGCGAGTTAGAGAGTGGTTGGAGGTTGCAGAGGCATTTGTGGGCCAGAGGAAGTGTGAGGGCAGAGAGACACAACGGAGATGGCAGAGGGGAGTAGAGGACTTGCGAGAGGTCCACCACCAGCGACACCCATCGTGCCACCATGTCGACGATGCCAAGACGAGGTAGGAGGCCCATAATGAGCTCAATTACTTTGGTTTTAGTTTTGATTTGGTTTTTGAAATTTTAGTTGTTTTAGGAAGAAATTGAGGGGGGAGGGTAGCTAGGAAGGTGGGTGGGGGGTCTAGAATAGGTTAGGAGGAATTTAGGAGGGATTGGGGGTGAAAGGGGGCTAAAATGGGAAAGCCCTAATTTTTAGGTCTCACCCCATTCGGCTCTAGGGCCAAACCAGTCACTGACATCGGTGGGTTTGCCAGTGTCAACTGACCAGTGACTGGTGTCAGTCACTTTCCTTTTGACATTGGTCACTATGTGACTGACGTCGATTAGGTAAGTGCCATTGTCGACATGCAGACCGATCTCGGTGGATGCCTGGTTTGAAAGAGGTTAGAAAATTACCAAGTTAAGGGTTCAAAGCCATGCCAAGGGCTTCTCGGGTGTTAGGATAGCCAGAGATAGTCAGGTAGATGGTCAAGTTGGTTGACATTAATTTTGGGTGGATGTAGGCGAGGCAGACTCTTATGCTACAGGATCACCTCCCAACTTTGTTGATGCAGATGTGAGGAGGCATGACTGGAGAGGAGTGGGCACAGATGAGTGTATTGGGATTAGGTGGATTACAACACTACTACAGAGTGGCACAAGATGTGAGCTTCATGGTGGCATTGATTGAGTGGTGGGACCATGCCACCAACACCTTCCACCTACCCACGAGCAAGATGACGGTCATAGTCAAGGATGTATACCAAATTTTGTAGCTGCCGGTACACAGAGTAGACCTATATGTGTGCTCGAGAGATGTGCATGACATACATATGGTGATGTTGTTTGGTGAGCATGTGGCTGAGGTGAGCTACCATTCAGCCGGTTTTGCTTATGAGCCCCTCTATGTAGTGGATGAGGACGCACATCAGCTGGCAGTCCTTATGATGATCAGCATTACATTGTACACACTACCAGATGCAGAGGGAGGTAGGTTTTCAGTCACCATGATCAGAGTTTTGATAGAGATGATTGAGTGGCAGATAGTGTTCACCTGGGCACCAGTCTTTTTGGCTCAATTTTATAGGGAGCTATGGGGGATTAGCCAGTGGTGGAAGTATAGCTTGTGCATGGGCCACCTGCTACACTGCTAGGCCTATGAGCATATCATAATGACATGTCCTCTCGGCCTCCCCATGGCTATCCAGGTTGGCTTTAAGGTCAGATTCAGGCGATGGCACGAGATGATGGTGCAGGTGCAGATGGATGGAGTGGTCAGAGATATTAACCACTATAGAGGGGTACTGGAGGCCCTGATCTTTATAGACGTTATCTGGAGACCATACCTAGTGTATCCAGCTTGCAGAGACCAGGGAGAGCAGATGGTCAGGACTTAGAGCATGTGATGGGTTAGGGGCAGGTGAGTTGGCGAGCTCGAGAGGATACTAGTGGAGAGAGTGTGGCGCCAGTATGCACTGTTACAAGATGTGCCACCCACATTTCCATGGTACAGGTGGGATGACATTGAGGTGCCACTCCCACTGCCAGAGGAGACAGAGGGGCCCGATTTTGAGGAGTTACTGGCAAGACCTGGGGTAGCCGACCCAGGGTGTACAGAGGCCTACATAGCATGGTGGACAAGGCAGTACAAAGGTATACAAGTGGGTCCCCAACTTGATCTATAGACCATGATTAGGGATAGGGATACGATGAGGCAAGAGAGGGATGCTACCAAATAGGAGAGAGATGCTACCATCCAAGAGAGGGATGCAGCACAAGGACAGGTGACCATTTTGTAGGGTTAATTGGCTACAGCACAGGCATTGATAGGACTAGTTTTTGGAGGATAGGGTCTAATTCTGCATCCACCTCAGTAGTTAGTTTAGTAGCCAGCACAGTCAGCATCAGTGTAGCCAGCTCAGCGACAGCCATAGGGGTCAGTTCAGGGCACGGGGTCAGGATTGATGGGTCCACTGTAGACTGTGCCTATATCTAGGTATAAGACTGCTTTGGCTGAGATTGACTACTATGAGGGTGCTATTATGGAGTTTCCTCAGATATAGCAGTATTCAAAGATGAGAGAGGAGTAGAGTGATCAGAGATCGATGTCCCATGTGACTACCTCAGGTTCCCACAGATGGTGACGATCAGAGGGTGGGGATGATACAGCATCTTCATAGCCACCGCCACCACCACCACAGCCACAGCCTTGAGGGCAGATTTTTGACATGATGTATATACTGGCCTGCGTGTCGATGATACGAGATGTACTTGATTTTTTTGAGAGAGAGATAGGGATAGATTATGCCATTGTATAAAACTATTTTGATATATATGATGAGATTATGTTGGATTATTGACATGAGTTATGAGAAATTGTATGGATGTGTTTAATGTTATTTTGATTTGATGCATGCTTTAATATTATGTTTATGATGACTAATGTGATGATGATAATGATGATGTTTTATGATTATGATGATGGTGCTTTGATTTTATTAATGTTTATGAAAATATGTGATTGTTTGTGATGTGATTGGCAGGTGACGAAAGAATGTGATAGAAGAAATGTGATGAAGGAATGGCCGAGCTAACCCCAAAAGACCCCATGTCAACTGAGTGCTGCCTACATAGCCCCTGTTGTTAGGGCCTCAGGCCTATGTATTTCTCCCTAAAGGGAGGAAGAGGGTTGAAGTGGTCGATGTTCTTGGTCAAGGTCAAGTCATGGTCAAAAGATTGGTCAAAGGGAGGAATGGTTTGTCCATCAAAGAGACGAACAAATGAGGGTGGTCGAGCTAACCCTAGAGGACATCGTGTCATCTGAGTACTGCCTACATAGCCCTGATCTTAGGGCCTTAGACCAATGTAGTTCAGATAGAGAGTCAAAGAGGTTGATAGATTGGTTTGGTCATGTGTCAAAATGATGAGGATAAGATGATGTTACAGCCTTTTCCAAATGGTGTGATGGTGTATTCTGTAACATGGGCTGAGGGGTCTTTCATCCCTAGCAATTTTCCGTATTCGTGATGGATGTATGCTAAAAATGAATTGAGTCTATTTATGCGCCAGTAAGTAATGGTTTATGCTAGACATAAATTGTGTAGTCCATAGTCTCCATGTGTATTGGTGTCCATAGAAACTAGTGTGAATAGGCTATGTGAGTGGTCTGAAAAAGTGTTGAGTTGAGCTAGTTTGACAAATGATGAAGTTTGAATGTGACCAAAGTGTAAAGGAAGTGAAAGGCATAATCACCCTTTCATTGACAAGGACCAGAATGATAGCATAAATAGGGGTTGTTAGAACCAAGAGCCCCATTCATGTATTGCGTCGTTGACCACGGTTGTGTTAGAACGGTAATTGAATCACTTTGAAATTAAAGTGAGCTCGAAGTCCCTTAAGTAGGTGTTATGATAGGTGAGGATAGGGTAACCTATTTTAGAGTAGAGAAAACCTTGCCCTTTTTTATAGGAGACCTTAAGACAAGTATAAGCCAAGTCCATGACCCATTTTTTTTGGGTGCAGACTGATCAATGCGGGAAGTCTACATAGAGATGTCATTTTGCTTTATGGTAATTTGTGAAGCTGATCGATGCAGGAAGCTTCTAAGAAAGGTGTTGTTTGTAGCAAGATTTAGTCATAGCCATCCTTCGAGGGAGTGGTCTATATTCTGCTTTATATATTTAAGGGCTTTGAATAAATGTCCTTCGAGGGAGCAGTCTATTAGCTACAGCAATGATAGTACAATTGTCCTTCGCGAGAGCAGTCTGCTTCTTTTTTATTTTGATTTGGTGACCTTGGATATTTTGACAACTTGTGTGACCTTGGATATTTTGACATCTTGATTTATATATATATATATATATATATATATATATATTGATAGAATTTTGAGTCATGGACAAGACTATACAAGTTTAAGGGCTCCCTTTTATTAGGACAAAGCATCCATACTTCATAAAAAATTTATAGAGGATTTGTTTAGGGGGAATAGGGTTGAAAGGAATGAGGATTAAGAGGATGGGGATTGCTCAAGGGATAAGCTCAAGTTAAATGTCAAGAAGATGAGTACTCGACTAATAGTAGAATGGTCACAGATGCAAGGCATTAAGAGGCTCAGGTTTAGGCCATCCATAGAGAGAGGACAAATGATAAGTCCCTGACCCATACTTGTGCGTGATGATGAAAGGTCTGAGCCAATTAGGGGCAAATTTGCCTCGTTTACTTCACTCCATATTGGTCACATGTTGGTTCTCTTTGAGGATGAGGTCTCCGATGTTGAAATCTCATTCTCGCAGATTTTTGTCATAGGCTCGCTTGATGCGATTTTGATAGACATGGAGATGGTTGAGGGTAACAAGACGATGTTCGTCAAGTAACTCAAGTTGAGCTAAGAGATCTTGATGAAAGTCATCATTGGAGAGAATGTCATGCAGAGAGATGCAGAGAGACAGGATCTATACTTTAAGAGGTAGGATAGCCTCTGTTCTGTACACTAGAGAGAAAGGGGTAGCACCCGTAGAGGTTCGGATGCTAGTGCGGTAGGCCCACAAAGCGAAGGGAACGTGAACGTGCCAATCCCTCCTAGTATCATTGACCACCTTCATGAGAATTTTGTTTGAAGCCTCAGCCTACCCATTTGCTTGTGGGTAGTAAGGCGAAGAGAAACTGAGCTTGATGCCAAATGAGTCAGAGTTTTTGGATAGTTTTATTTTTGAATGACTTGCCGTTGTCGGTGATGATTTTGTGAGGAACACCGAAATGATAGATGATGTGGGTGCTGATGAAGTCAATAATTTTGTCAGCTTTTGTGAAGACAAGAGGAATGGCTTCCACCCATTTAGTGAAATACTCAGTGGCGGTGATGATGGATTGATGACAAAGAGATGAGTGAGGGTTAATCTCACCGATGAGATCTAAGCCCCACTGCGAAAAAGGCCAAAAATCTTGAGTGACTTGTAAGGCATGGCTAGGGAGATGGAGCAAGTTAGAGTGCTGCTGACACTTGATGCAATGCTGAACATAGTCGCTACATTCTTGATGAAGAGTGGGCCAATAATAACCCAAGCAAAGGATACGCTTGGCAACCAAGTTCCCACTGAAGTGTCTGCCACAAATCCCGTCATGGACTTGTTTAATGGCATGAGATGCTTCAGTGGAGGTTAGACAGTGATGAAGGCGGCTGTCAAAGCCTCGCTTATAGAGAAGAACCCTTAGCATGGTATAGCGAGCCATGCATTTGATGAAAGCCCACCGTGCATTGCTAGAAAGATCGAGAAGAATGATAGAATGAGTCAAGTAGTCCACAAGTTGTTTATACCAAACATCTCGTGGACTAGAGTCTATGGTGTTGACATGGTTGATGTTAGTAGAAATGTATGAAGGTAGCGACACATGATGCACCGTGACAAAAAGTCTAGATGAAGATGACGAAGATGGGATATGCGAGGTGAGAGAAGCCATGGTGTTCACAAACTTGTTCATGGATCGAGGAACAGTCTGCAAGAGGTAATGGTCAAAAGAGGCTAGAAGAGTGTCAACATAGTTTTTGTACCTTTGCAAAATTTCATTTTTATAGAGGTATGAACTGTTGATTTGATTGATGACAAGTTGCGAGTCATCGAAGATGTTGATGGACTTGATGCTGAGAGAAAGGGTGGTTTGAAGTCCCAATATTAAGGCTTCATATTCAGCCATATTATTGGTATAATCAAAGTTGAGCTTGAAAGACAGAGGCATGGGCTCACCTTTGAGTGGGATGAGAATGACTCCCACACCCCCACCAAGTTGACATTTGGAGCCATCGAAGAACATGGTCATTTGATAGACGGTGTCATCGGTGGAAAGTGCGGTGATAGATTCATTGGGAAACTCGCACTGAGAAGGTTGATTGTCTAGAAGAGGGGCATCTGCCAGTTGGTCAGTGATGGTTTGCCCCTTGATGGATTTCTACTGGATGAACTCGAGGTCGAACTCAGCAAGTAGCATGAGCCACCGAGCCATACATTGATTTTGATATGGCTTGGAATGCATGTATTTAAGAGGGTCAGTGTGAGTGATGACAAAGGTCTTGTGGTTAAGAAGATAATGGCAGAGCTTAGTAGCGGCAAAGACTAACGTGAAATAGAGTTTCTCAATATGAGTATACTGAGTTTCATAGTTGACTAGTGTTCAACTGTTATAGTAAATTGCTTGTTCACAGTGATACTCGTCTCGATGCGTGATCATGGCACCTAACGAATGGTTGGTTGCTGAGATGTAAAGGTAGAAGGGTTGGTCATCTTTAGGTGGAATGAGAACTAGTGGAGAGACCAGATAGTGTTTGAGGGCTTCAAAAGCCTCTTGGTAGTATTTATCCCATTTAAAGGAGACATCCTTCTTAAGGAGATGATGAAAAGGTTGGCAATGGTCAGAAAGCTATGAGATGAAATAGAGAATGTATTGGAGCTTCCCTTGTAGACTGTGAAGCTGCTTGAGATTGGTCGGAGGTGGCATCTTGAGGATAGCACGGATCTTGGCGGGATCTATCTCGATGCCACGGAAAGAAATGATGAAACCTAGGAGCTTGCCTGAGAGGACCCCAAAGACACATTTCTTGGGGTTAAGGCAGACATTGTATTGAAGAAGGTGAGAGAAGATGATATTGAGGATGGACAAATGGTCGCGGTGAAGCTTGGACTTGCCGAGCAGGTCGTCCACATAGTCCTCCATGATTTTATGGAGGAGATCATGGAAAATGTAGGTCATGGCACACTGATAAGTGGAGCCTACGTTCTTCAAGCCAAAAGGCATGACTCGATAGTAGAAAGTCCCCCATGGGGTGATGAAGGTAGTCTTGTGCTGATCTTGTGGTGCAATTAGGATCTAGTTGTATCCTGAAAATTGATCCATGAGAGATAGAATCTCATGACCACCCATGAGATCAATAAGTTGGTCAATGTTGGGAAGAGGAAAGTCATCTTTGGGACAAGCTAGGTTGAGGTCGCGATAGTCTATGTAGATCTGCATCCCCCGAGTCGCCTTGGTGATAGGGATGATGTTAGAGACCCACTGCAGATAATCGATGGGTTGGATGAAAGAAATAGAAAGAAGGCACTGAAGCTCCTCTTTGACAAGGAGTGCAATGCGAGGGTGCATCTTTCAAAGCTTTTGCCTAACAGGCTTATCCTCTGGTTTGGTGATGATGTTATGGGTAGCAATGGTGGGGTCAATTCCAAGCATGTCACTGTAGGTCCAGGTAAAGGCTTGGCTATGGTTTGAGGGGAACTGGGTGTAGTCTAGCTACTCCTGAGCATCTAAAGATTGGTCAATCTTTAAGACATGAGGAACATTGGAAGAAGGGAGGTTGATGTCAATGGTTGATTCATTTAACATAACCTAGGTTTTAGAAGGAAGGGAGCGCTGGATGAAAGAGTCATCAGCGCCCATGTAGGAAAGAATGGCGTCATTGTCTATGCAATAGATAGTGTGAATGGTCACTAACTCATCCTCTATCATTCTGGGAAAAATGAGAGGGAGAGACCTAGACACCCCATTTAGCTGACAGGTCAGGGGTTCCAGACGGATGGTGTTTATGCAAAAAAAACTAGGAGGGATGGAAACCACCAACTCCATAGGTGAAGGGGGAGAAACAGGCGAGCTTGGAGGAGATTGGTCAGTGGTGGGCTCAGGACAGAGGTCTACAGAGGCCTGAGTGGGGTCATGGTATCCTAGGCCATATCATTTCTTAGCATCGTCATCATTGAGAGGCTTGATGGGCTGATGGGAGCCTCGCTCATAGCATCCAAAACTAAAACCCTTCCATGCACACCTATAAAGGTAAGTGTGTGCAAAGGCAAGGTTGCCAAGAAATGAGAAGTCTGATGTGAATGGTTGAGGTGAAGAGAGAGGATTCCCATCAGTAGGAGGTTGATTGAACCCCCCATAGATGAGATTGGTTCAGAGGTGAGGAGGACCATAAGGCATGACCATTCTGATCTAATGGTCATAACTGGGGCTATGGTGAAGGCATCCATACTCTTGCAGAGTTTGGAACATGTCTAAGGTCAGCAAGAGATATTCCCCAAGTGAAAGTCATTGGAAGATTTCTTCCATGGGGTCTTTGGTTACCGCTTGAAGAGGAGGGGTGAGAGCGACTGCCGATTGTGAACTGGTCGAAGCTTTCATGGATGGAGGCGGTGTCAGGGTTGATGGCTTGATAGGAATAAGAATGTCATTTGGCTGATAAGCTGTATTACAAGTTTTGAAAGGTGATGGGTTAGCAGGAATGGTGTGGACTTGCCCGTCGTGCTCAAATTTTACACAACGGTGCAGGGTAGAGGGGACACAAGACATGGCATGGATCTAAGGTCAGCCCAACAACATGTTATATTGAAACTCTCCTTCAATGATATAGAAGAGCTCTGGGACTGTGCGTGGGCCAATGCAAATGTGAAAGATGATTGTGCCAATGGTTGTGGCAGTGGTGTCATTGAAGGATCGCAAGATTGTGTCAATTTTGGATACACAATTCTTGGGAAGAGCCAATTGATCGAAGGCATGGGTGGAGATAATGTTGATGGTGGCACCTCCATCAATCATAATGTGCTTGATGCGGGTTTGATCAAAATAGGCAGTGATGAAGAGAGCAGTGTCCTGATCTTCCGTGTTAGGTGTAAGAATCTCAGAATCACTGAAAGTGATGGAGGCAACAGGAAACAAAGAGTGGATGAGGGTAGCGAGTGTTTGGGGGTCCTCGGGTTGGACCTCTACTGCTTGCAAGGCTCGGATGAGAGCTTGACGATGCTAGGGCGAGGTTTGGATAAGGTCATAAAGGGACATCTTCACGGGCGTCTGGTGAAGCTATTTTTTCATGGAGTCATGAATCGCCCCTAAAGAGGAAGAAGAAGAGGGTTGAGATGCGCCAAAGATAGAAATTTTAGGCTTGGGTGGTAAAGGTGGCTTGACGAAAGGGTAGGTCCAAGGAATGGTGGCTTTTTCCTTTGCCTTGTCCTTTTGTGACCTAGTGGTTATGTGAATGGCATTGATTTCAAGGATAGGGGGTGAAGGAGATGAAGGGGTCATGGCCTGCTGATGAGATGTCGATGTGGTTGAAGAGGTTGGAGGAATGTGGGAAGGTGTTAGGGGTCAGTCGATAGTGTCCTCAAGAAGAAGAGTGTCCTTCTCCATGTAGCAGTGAATGACAGCCTTGAGGGCACAACAAGTCTCAGTATCATGTCTTGGCATATGATGGTATAGTCAAATCTTTGTATCATCGAACCAGGAGGGCTTAGACCTGAGAGGTTGGAAGGGCCTGATGGGCGGAAGGGTTATGCTAGAGGTCTATAAAAGTCGATGCAATATCAAGGCATAGGAACCCGCAAAAGGGTCTGTGCTTGTTGATGTGTGAGATGCTGGTGACTTTTGCGTGGCCGGTGTTGAAGGAGGCTTTCGTACCACCTTGTGGGTCGATGGTGCGGCCACATGAGGAGATGTTACTTTCTTCATGAGAAGTACCATCTTTTTGGGAGAGGGTAGGCTAGAGATAGGCAGAGGAAGCAACGGAGGCAACTGGTTTTGATTAAAAGTTGGAATGGGGAGGACTTTGATCAGGGTCAAAGGATGAGGGCCCAAAATGGAGGGTAATGGTAACAGGAGGAGGAGTTCGCCTTTGTGGTTTAGCAGTCTTCTTTGATTTGGTTTGAAGATTACTATTGGTTAGGGTCTGGTCTAAGTCCACCTTCACTTGCAGATGAGTGAGGTTAGAGACAAGGTGAATGCCGAGTGACTTGATAGGTTTTGATGGGTTAGATGAGGGTTTCGGTCTTGATGTGGTTAGTTGAGGTTTAGAAGGTCTAGAAGTGGAAGTCTAGTTTTTGTTGAGAGTCTTGCGAGATTTTGTCATGGGAGGATTAGCAGCATGAGATGAGAGGGCACGGGCATGTTGAAGAACTTTAAGACGCTCCCACAATACCTGATGTTCCACTTTCCTTGAAGGGAGAAGTCTGATTTTCTCCACTAATTGGGAAAATGGTTGAGAAGATGTTGGATGAAGTTTGGGTCCTTGAGAGGATGTGGATGGTTGTGGGGCTGGAGATGAGATTGGTGTAGCAGTCTCGGACCCCAGGCATGATGAAGTCATGATAGGTTCATCTTTGGTTGGAGACAGAGGAGAGACAGGTTCCTCTCTAGGTGGAGAAGAAAGTGGAGAATGAGGCTCCTCAAGAGGGTAAAGGGCAGGAATGATTGTACCCTCCACTTGTGGTTGAGGAGTAGGAAGGGTTGGGTCCTCCATAGGTAGCAAGAAGGAGGATGGTGAGACCGGTGGCGCCGGTATGGTCGAGGCGTCCTCCAATATGAGAGAGGTTGACAGAGAACTAACTGGAGAAGAAGGTTCATCCACATGTGATGGACTAATGGGTGGACTAACCTCTTGATTTTGTGAGAGAGGTTGGTCAGGCATGAAGGGAAAGACCGTATTGAATGTTCGTATGCTATGTTTGTGAGTGTCGTCAGTCATGGTCTGGACATTGTTTTGGGTCGAAGGATGATTAGGAAATAGTTGCTTGAAGATGTTGATGCCTTGATTGGGTGGCACATTGGGATTGTCGAGGACGAGGTCACCCTTTTCAAGCAAGTCTTGGATGATGTTTTTAAGGGTCTTGCAGTTTCCCGTGTCATGGCCTTTAACACAGTGGTAGTTGTAGAAGTCATTTTCCCTATACCATGCAGGGATGGTGCGTGAGGGATCAAATTATGGAGGTGGTCAGATTTGGGGGAGATTGAGAACCCCCTGTTTGACAAGCTTGTCTAGCATAGATGCATATGACTCTCTGAGTGGAGTATATTATCATTGCACGTACTTTTGCTAGAATTGGCAGGTGATGCTTTGTGACATGGATGGCTTGGGCGGGTTGGTTGAAGGCAAAGAGGATGAAGGTCTAATGACTACAATGTTTGCTAATGCCTTAGACTTAGGATTAGATGAAGAAGGTTTAGAAGAAGAGGAGTCATTGGTCTTGGATTTGGGGTTCTTACTCTGTAACTTGACTTTGTTCTCCTCAATGGCACGTAATTCAAGCTTGCGGGCCATCATGAAGGCTTCATCAAAGGTGCAAAAGGTCTGAACCTGTAAGGTAGAAGAAATATGCTTGGCATAGGCTTGGGAGAAAGGTTTGATAAGTTTAGGTTGGGGTAAGAAAAATGAGAGCTAATTGATGAGGCCTCTCTAGCAAGCAATGAAATCGGCTATGGATTCATCCTCGAACTGCCAGATAGAATAGAGATCTATGATGGAGACCTTTTTGGTGATGTTGATAGAGAAGTGATCAAGGAAGAGTTGTGCCAGCTGGGTGAATGTGAAGAGAGAATGGCTGGCAAGGGAGCTATACCAGTCAAGGGCAACACCTGAGAGGGAAATGGGGAACGTGCATAGAAGTAATGCATCGTCATGGGCAATGAGATAGCAGGCATGTCTGAATGCCTATAGGTGCTGTTGCGGGTCTTCCTTGCTCTGGAAATGAGAAAATTTAGGAAGCTCCCACTGACTGGGATATGGCCTGATCGGTATGGAAGGATGGATGGGTTCATTGCAACTTTGCTCGTATGAGAGGGCATTGCATGAACCAAAAATAGAGGTCTCAAGACTGGACATTTTGTCCATCAGCATTTTGATTATGTCAGCTGACGAATTGGTGGGTGGAGCACCTCCTAGGTTATAAGGTGCTTGGAAGGTATTGAGAGGGGCATATGACGTGGTTGGTTGCGCTTGTGTAAGCACAACATACGAGTAGCTAGTCATCGTGGTGGAAGTTGAAGCTAAGGGCACTTGTGTTATGGGGTTGGTAGGCACAAATTTGATAGGGGCCATCAAAGATGGTTGAGGAGTGGCCACACTTGTTGAAGGGTAGGCAATTACTCTTGTGTTGATAGGTGGAAGAGTAGGGGGGATAGAGACCACTAGGTTTTGGAAAGGTGTAGGATTTGGTTGAGTAGTTTGAGGTTGAGGGGGTGCCAAAACCCCCATGGAGGTAGGTCTAGAAGGAGAGGCTAAATTTTCAAGGTAGGACATGGTCGGGTTATTAGTCGAGGTGTTGGCTTGATTGTCTATAGGTTGAATTGTGGACGCTATTGATGTGATCATTGTCTCGACTAAGGAAGTTAGCATCCCATAAATTGGGTTGCCTAAGGAGTCTCTTGTTCAGCTTAGTGCGAGATAATGTTGAAGGGCTCTACCATTGAGGTCCAAGAATCTTTCAAAATCTTGGTCCCCTTCAGGGATAATGGGAGACTGAGTTGGGGTTGGTCGAGTAGGAGTTCTTTCAGTCTCCAAGTGGAACTCAATTATAGGACTGGTTATGGACGGGGAAGGTGAAAGTGGTTGATGCCTCGCTTGGTCAAGAAGAGCCTTGGTTTGACTGCGTGTCAAAACCATTCAAGGCAAGAAGGGTCAGGTTTCAGAAACAACATTTTTTCAACTTCAGAAACTCAGAATGGGGTTTTGGCAGAAAAAGGGTTGGGTTTTAAGGCTACTATTTTGAAAAAAAAGGACTGTGACAGTGATCGACATCGGTTGAAAAATTGATGTTAGTGAGAACAGATGGCCAACGTCAGTCAGATGACTAATGCCAGTGAGAAAAGGTTACCGATGTCAGTGGTAAAACTGATGTCGGTGACTGTGTTTTCCAGAAACCCAAAAGATTTGAGAGTTTTTGGAAAAAAGGAAGAAGAACGTCCTCACTAGCTCAAACAAGTAGATAAGAATAGAAAAGATGAAGAATACAAGCAGATCCTAAGCATTAAATCCCTAAGAATAAATTATTAGGATCATGGTGGCTTATGCCTTAGAATGTGTTTAGGAAGATTGGATTTTGAGATGGGTCCTAGAAGAGGCAGTCTATGGATGGTTTTAGGCTTGTTTAGGTGCTCAAGAGTCTGGGTTAGGTTTCGTACATGGCCTGGTGCTAAGGAGCAAGCTCCCCTCACTTCATGAGCCCAATGATAAGCTTGTCTCACTTAGCCAAAATATACTTTCCCTAGAGATTATCCTCTACCATAGAACAGAGTGGGCTTTCCCCTTGGTGATGAAATCCAAGTGGGATTGCCGGGATGGGTAAGGTATCTGTTGGGTGATGAAATCCCAGTCGGGCCTTGTCTCAAGTGAGTTAAGATGTTTGATTTGTGTAAGTGATTTGGTTGTGTAACATAAAGTGATCTGCGATTAATTCATGATGTGGTTGTTAATTACTAGATGTGGACTAAGAAATGCAAGCAAGCAGAAATGAAATGCAATGTGTTTTAAGCCCAAGTCGAAATGTTAGTTCGTATGAAGAAAAATGGAGAAAGGGTTGAAGAGTATGACTTTTGACTAGTCTATGATGCAAGAAAAGAAAGAAGAGTTCTTTTTAATCCTGCTTATTATGTCTTTTGGAAGATAGAAGAAAGAGATGAAAAGGAGAAACCTAATGCACCCTATATGAAAAGAAAGAAAGAAACCCAAGGAAGACCCTAGGGTCCCACTGGGCATGCCAAAATGTTTCTATATGAGATTTCACTTTTCACATTCAAGAAAGGAAAATGAGAAACTAAGAAGAATGGATGAGGGTTTGTACATACCTGGATTATGGACTTGCGCACCAGATTCAGACAATAGCAGGAACTCCTCTTTGGTTGTGGAGGATGACACCTGAAAGAGAAAGAGACTAAAACACAAGAAATGTTAGATGACAAGAAAGTGGACTACCAAGCGGAGGCTTGGTCCTAGAAGCGCAAAGGCTTCTCGGAGGATGACAGTCCACTGTTAAAAATAGAATATTTGACAAAAATACAAATGATGAAAGACTAAATGAAGGAAATAAAAAGCAAATGTGTACCTGGTATGTAGCAATCTGCTTTGCACAGTCATCGATGTCGAGGGTTTTGCTGGCATCATTCAAGGAAGATCACCGACGTCGGTTAGGCTGCCGACATTGGTAGGGACAACGGTTGAGGTCGATCGGGGTGATGGCCAGGGACAAGTTTAGGTCTGGGTTTTTGGTCTGCAAGGTGGACTGTGGTTTCGTCTGAGGGTTAGGGAGCCTGTTTGAGGGTTAGAGGGATTGTTTGGGGGTCTGAGGGACTATTTTGGGGTCTGAGGGACTGAGAATATTGTCTGGAAATGGACTAGATGGGTGACAGAGGCAAAAGGAGGATGAACGGGAGACAGGGATCCAAGAAGGCTTTTCAGCCTCTCAAGGAAGGACAAGGAAGGTTGTGGATAGTGGGTTGGATTAGCAAGTAAATTCATATAAGAAATGAAATGGAAATAAGAAAGTAATTACCTCCTATTTGCTGAAGGAAGAATGGAGGAAACATGTTGTTGGAGCTGTTAATGGTCCTGCAAATGCCAAGAGCCTGGGACTATCTCTGTAGGATACCTGTAGTTGTTGGTGTTGCTATGCGAGAGGGAGAGAGAGGAACATAATTCCAAAGCACCAAAGAGAGTTCACGTTTTCGGGGGTGAGAACAGTTGTAAAAAATGGTTTTAAAGGCAATTGATGCCGACAGAACTGCCGACGTCGGCCGCATAATGACCAATGTCGGTGGCAGAAGAATGGGGACAGAGGCTAAAATTATCCTCTGTCCATTCTTGCACACTTACAGGGTTAAAACAGTCGTGGGAAAATGGTCGAGGAGGGCATAAATGGATGTGGGAGGAAGGATTAAGAGAGGATTTGGGTAATAAAGGCTAGGAGAGAGGTGGGGGCATCCAAGGAGGGGATCCAAGGTGGCATGGGTGAGGTGGAAAGGGGGCCATCAATTTAAAATATTTGATTTATTTTGATTTAAAATTGAGGGGGCTTAGGACAAGTGTTAGGAAATAGACCAAGGGGGCCAAGGGGGAAGGACAACCTAGGGGGTAGACATGATTTCGGTGTCTACAAGCACTATGTAGGAATTATTTAATCATGTTTGGTTTCAATTTTTGCTACCAATATCCATCATTTCCAATTAAGATACACACTTTGTGAGTCATTTCTTACAAGCATTGTGTCATTTGATGAATATGTAGTTGGATCAATCGATAGATTTTCATCCATAGATAGATGGGAAAATCAAATTGTTCAATCACACAATTGTTAATATTTTTAAAATGTAAAAAACATGCACATGATAACACATGGGATGAAAATATTTTGTACATTCAACACACCTATGACTATTATTTACACAATTTCATTTGTCATAATCCATTCCAAACATGTCTGGGGTTTCAACCTTTAACACATCTAGACATTTCTTACCACACACCATTAGACACTATGTCATACATACAAGAACATGAATCAAATGTTGAGGTATGTTCATGTTGTTGTTGTTGTTGAGGCATTGTTGTTGTCATTGATATCAAAGTCAATATAGATGTATTTAATGTCAATATGAGAGTTGAGGCCATGCATGGTGAAATGGTATGTGACAAAGAAGTATTATGATAAACTAAAATTTAAAGGCAACCTTTTATCTCTTTGTTAATATATAATTTGAAGGCAACCTAGTAATTATTCTAAGTTTAATTACATGTCAAGGTCAATCTTGTGATACAAGGGAATCATATTATTGAGCACTAGTCCTAAGGAGCATACATGGTTTTATTGTCTTCAATTTATATATGAGGGCTTGGCACAATGTTATGATATAAAAATATAGTAATCCTATTTATATTAGCCTTATATTCAAATAATACTAATTGAATAGTGTTCTTGGTTGGTATAATTAATAGCTAGATTGTTTGAGTCTAAATCCTTAAGTATTAAGTATCTTGAGAAGCCTAGTCTAGCCTTGAGAGAATGTGTATGCATGAAGCTTAGTGAAGCTTGGTGAATTGTGTCAGTATAGTCATGATAGAGTTTATAAAAAATTTTAAACATGATAAAGAGGAATATAATATTTTAGATGAGTTCTAAGGTCAGTTTTAAGGCTTAGCCCTTATATGAAGAGACCTAATGAGAAGGCACATGCTTGATAGCATGATGAGGTGAGCATTCTAAGACCTATGAGATAGTGTTTGGTAGTATTTTATCATGGTATGATTCTTTAGACATGATAATTAGCTATTAATAATAGTAAAAATGTTTTTAAGGTGTGTTCAAGGTCTAAGTATGACTGGTAGTTCAAGGCTTAATGTGCAAAGAGACTTAGTGTGGCTTAATGAGGGATCAAGTTCATTTCCCAAGGTTCCATAGCTCTTGATAACATTTTAAAATATGTGAGAGCTTTTATTAAGTATCTTTTCAAAATTTTATTTCATATACTAAAGGAGAAATCATGAAAATTAGTGTTAAGGTCTTTTGTGTGCATAGAATGGGGTGTTGTAGACATGAGAAGGATTTTATTATGCTCATTCGCATGTGAAACATTTGCATGAGATATTTATAATTTCATGGAAGTTTTTAAAGGGTACTAACTTTACTTTTCTTGAATCGGTTTTGGATTTGAGGGTCAATCCTTTATGAGCAATTGTTAGGAATGAAAGGCAGTATAAACCCTTCTAAAACCCTCATAATGACCTGATAGGAAAGATCTTATTGGAAATAGATTAGAATGGATTGGATGAAATATTTTTATGATTTTATAATGTATATGACTCTCCAAATTCTATCCAAGTGGCATTGGTCTATTAGAATAATGAGTGGAAGCTATAGAAAACCCCTTGTTTCTCAGATTTTTTATGTTATAGGCATGGTTGACTAGGTCAAAGAATATAAATGGTTGGATGATGATGTGTGATACTTTTATTTTATTTCCATTTAGTCTTTTTTATCAGGTTTCAGACCTAAAATGTGCTAAACTAGTCATGGAATTTGACCTATCGCTAAACAGGCCTAATGAGGAAGATAATGAAAAAACTAGGTAGAAGTGAGAATGTGACTAGGGATTAGTTGAAGTGGATTAGGAATGGATCCAAATGAATGGGGTAATTTTTCAAGAATATATAACCTTTTAACCTTGAATATAAGTTTTGGTGATACACATAAACAAGCAAAAATTTATTCTTAAAGTGACGTGTCTAACATGGTGAGGTCTATATAGGGTAACGACATAAGATTGGTATCTAAGACCAATATGGATATTAAAACTTTTAATATATTTATTCCAATATTTTATAATTATTCTTAATTATAATTAAAACCCATTGGAATTTCATAATAGTGTTCACATAGGTGTTCTAAATCTTGATCTTCATGACCATATTTTTGGAGTTATAAGCAGTTTTTTGTGTATGAGTCATAATGATGTTCCTGAGTATTTTTTCATAGATTTAAAGAATAAAATGAATATTAAGTTGTTATATTTTTATCATAGGTTAATTTTAACTAGATTTTATTGATGATAAACTCCTATCAATATGTGAAAAGTTAAAGGCTTTTGATTGGGTTCTTAAGGCCGATGTGCAGTTTTGAGTAAGCATATGAAGATGATTAGTTCGTGGTATTTTGAGTTGTATTGTGAAATATAATAGAATTGGTGATGACATTAAGGTCATATAATTTATATCCATTTTATTTTTTTCTCAGTTATGTGGTGAAGTTGATTGTATGCATCAGATTTACAAGATAGACTTTCTAGTAGTGAGAAGGACTAATTATGAGTAGACCTAATTGGGTGGTTCAAGGAGTGAAATGATGTAAATGGTGTTAGGGACATAATTTTATATTAAAAAGGGTTTAATTGAGTAACTTTTAAAGTTTTTCATCCATTTTTGGAGGCTCATGTTGTTCCAAGGTGGTCAATGTGAAACGTGCACTTTGAGAAGGCCTAATTGCATTCGGTCTTTATTAGGCCTAATGTTGGTTTTGTCACTTAAGGGTAATAAACAACCTATGTAGTGGTTGTTTAAGTTTTTAATTTTTTTTATTAATATATTAAGAATTTTATCCAGTATGGAAAGTTTTTTTTCTGACCAAGATGAGTGAGAGCAAGAGTCAACTATAAAGAGAAGGTCTAATAGGCCTAATTTGACTAGTTAGAATATTGAAGAAATAAGAACATGATTTAGAGGTTTTAAAACTATATAGAATGTGTGAATAACATTATATATATGTGTTAAATATGTCATGAAATTTATAATAGTTTTTTTAAAGGTAATTAATAAAGGTCATAAGACCTAATTTTGCCAAGGAAAGGGTTATTTGAGTGAGAATGCCTAATACGCTATTTGAAAGAGTTAGAAGTGTGAGAAGAGAAATAGAAGGTGGTAAAATTTAGTTGAGTGATAATTATGTGTTAAAATTTTATCAAGGTAGCTGAGCTAGTGTTGAGTTACTTGGGAGTTGGTGCCTCCTTGTAATTTGGTGCTTGTTAAAGGACTAGTTGAGTTGGTGCTTAACTAGTGAGGGGTTGGTTCTCCTTATGGTGTTTTTACCTAAATAAATGTTTGATCCATTACTTATATGAATATATTCCAAGTTTTTTTAATCCCCCAATAGGGTTTCCCACATATATCTTGTGTTTATATGATTATTTTCTTTCATAGATTCTTGTTTATGTATTGGTTAATGTATGTATGTGAATGAATGCTTCATGACTAATAAGTGAAATTGAAGGATTGATTTAAGTAAAATTATTCACCCCAAATTATAAATATCTATAATTAAAACATTTTGTATCAAATAATATCCTTTGAAAAAGGCTTAATAGCCTAAAAGAGATCTTTAGCAAGCAAAGATGGCTAGTCAAGCTCAAGGTGGATTCTCTAAAAGTAAGGCTTTATTGTTTAATAGATCCAATTATGCATTTTAGAGTGTTAGGATGAGTACTTATTTGATGTCTCAATGTCATGATGCCTTTAAATCATTTTTGGATGGATATATTGCACCCCCTATTCCTCTTATAGATGCAACACACAAGAAGGCTAGTAACAACAATTCAAAAGTAGTGATTGTTATTATGTGTGGCATATCAAAGGTAGAACTTGTGAATGCCATGCATTTTATTTATTCTAAATAAATGTGGGGAAAGATAAAAATATCCATGAGGGAAAATCCAAGGTCAAGTGGGTAAAGTTTCAAACCCATAGAAGACACTTTGAAAGACTAAGGATGAATGAAGATGAAACCATTACAACCTACTTGTTGAGGGTTGATGAAGTTGTCAACATCATAAGAGGCCTAGGTGAATAATTGAAAGAGTATAATTTTATTCAAAAGGTTTTGAGATATCTAACTCCTAAATTTAATTCTAAATTATTTGTTGTTGAAGAGATGCAAGACCTAGACAAGCTAAAGATGGATGGACTTCATGGCAACCTAACATCTTATGAGAAGAGGACAAGTGAAGGAAGACCTAAAAATAAAGAATTTACTTTCAAGGAAAAAAATAAGTCAAATGAGAAGAATAAAAAAGGTAATAAATTCAAATAAAATGATGAATTTGATATTGATGATGATGAGTTGATTGCTATATTCGCAATAAAATTGAAGATAGGTCTAGGTAAATACAAGGGTAAGCTGCCATTTAAATGCTTCATTTGTGGAGAGATTGGACATTTTGATAACAAGTTCCATCATAATCATAAGGAAAAGGATGATGAAGAGCATGATTAAGGTCATGATGATGATAAAAATTCCTATAGGTCTAATAAGAAAAAGAAAGAATTTAGAAGGTATGATGACAAGAAGAAGTTTTTTAAGAACAAAATAAGCCTTTCACCAAGGAATATTGTAGCTCATCTGATGAGAGTGAGAGAAGTGATTCTAAAAGTGGCCATGAAGGTGATGGTCTTGATGTAAATGAAGTTCTCTTCATGGCTGAAGAATTTGTTCAAATCAAGAAGAGTCCATATGGATTGGAGGTTTTGTTGGTGATTCAGATGAAGAAGAAGATGAGGTGGACTTTGAGGTTGAGTTGATGTATACTCTATAACAACTAAATATGGTGAATAAAAATAATAGGGTGATGAGGTATCTTATCAAATACTATGAGTATCAAATCAACTTGTTTGAAGATAGACTAAGCAATAATTCTAAATAACAAGAGGAAATAGTCAAACAAGTGGAGACTCAAATGGATATTATGACTGCAAGTCTAAAGGATAAAGAAGAAGAATGTTCAAGGTATGTAAATGTTATAGATTCTTTGAGAGCTAAGTTGGATCAATCGTCAAGTAATATGAAAGAGTAACAATGATCTAGACAACATACTGAGTAGTTAAAATATTGCTAATGATAAAACATGTTGTGGTTTCAATAAAGACCAAAAGAACACTAATATGATCAATAAGGTAAATGATCAATCAAAGAATGAGGCTATATAATTAAGGCTAATATTATCAATTAGCCTAATACTATAAGGTATGATAACCTTTTCAATGGTTATTATTGTTCTTGTAACCAATATGGTCATAAAGTAAGGCATTGTAGAAGGCCTGCCAAGAATGAATATGCATGGAATTATGAGGAGAGTCATCAATCAATAGGTATGGGTCATGGTGTGTTACCATCAAGAAGAATTTTAATCATGGATACTCAAGCCAAAATAAGAAAATTGAGACCCCTAGAATGCAATAAAGAAGACAAGACAGTGAGTGGAAACCAAAGGTACCTAAGGTGAATAATGACTAGTCTGCAAGTCTAAGTGGACTATTTGCCATGGTGGATCATATTTTAGATGCAAAGTAATGTCAATAATTCTCCCTATCATACTAGATTATGGATGAAGAAGTCAAGTCAAATAGACCAAGTCATGATGGTGTTTAAATAGAGATTGAAAAACTTAAGTCTAAAAGGATAATGAAGAAAGTTCAGTCTAGTAAGGACATGGAGATATGGGAATATCTTGAGTTTATGTTGTTTTAGTACTTAAGAAAGAAGAAGTGACTCCATTAGGCTTCATGGAAGCACTCAGCTAGTCATCAAAAGCATGAAGGATGCTTGGTTTTAGGAGTCTTGTGTTATTTTTTGACATTCAGATCAAAGGTTCTATCAAGAGTCTATTGTAGGTTTGATCACAAGAGATAGGTCACAAAGAGTTTCTATGATGACTTGATCAAAACACATCACAATCTTGATAATTTTTAAATATCTCATGGAGATAAGGGGAGCCAATCATTCTCCAAGAGTAGGTATGAGCCTGATCTATGTTGAGTTTTTGTCAAAAAGAGATAATAATTGTTTGGAAAGAAAAGGTGTGTTTTTCCAAGTCTAAGGATCATATAGTTTCCAAGAATATGACCCTTAATCATTAATGTCAAATGAATAAAAAGTTCCATTTTGGGAGAAAGGTTAGTTTGAATAAGATCAAGTTTGGAGAGTTGTGAATGATCAACTTTGTGAAAGTTTTTGCCATCAATATCAAAGGGGGATATTATTGAGGTATGTTCCTATTGTTGATGTTGAAGCATTATTGTTTTCATTGATGTCAAATTCAAGATAGATTTATTTAATGTCAAGATTAGAGTTGAGGTCATACATGGTGAAATGGTGTGTGACAAAGAAGTCTTATGATAAGAGAAAATCTAAAGGAAACGTTTTGTCTCTCTCTTGAGAGAGAATTTAAAGGAAACCTAGTAATTATTATAAGGTTGATGACATGTCTAGATTTGGAAGAGGATCTTTATATATGGAAAAATGAGCATTAGATTGATTCAAAGCTTGATATTTAGTATTTGTTTCATGGGATTTGGAAGTAATGTCATAGGCTTGTTGGCATTTTTGAATGATTTAATCAAGGTCAAAATTAGGACCAAGAAGAAAATCCATAGCCAAATTACAAATCTACCTACATGTCTCATGAGAATGACCCCAGCTAGCATGAAACCAACAAAATTTATTGGGACCATACCAAGATTTGATAGGACAAGTGGGATCAAGTTCATATTGGAGAGGCATTGGTATACATTTTAGTAATTCTATTGAGGATAAAGGTTTGTGAACATTGATGTTATTAGGTGAAAATAAATGAGGATTGGTGAATTATTGAGAAGTAGGACATGGTTCTAAAGATTGGTTAGGAACAACAAATTGAATAGTGTGAATGGTGTCATAAGAGTTCATGACACCATCATTGGTAGCATGATGATTCTTATTTTTTAGTAATATACAAGTAATCATAGAAGGCTGGGATGGATTAGATTAATGCATAAGGAAATATTGAAGTTTATCGTGGTCAATAGCCTCCTCTAAAGTTCATGGAGAGAGAGTTCAGACCCAATATTGTAACTTGGGAAAAAGAGAATTGGTAAAGAGATGGAAAAGATTATCATCAGCCATGTTATGTTCATATTTGTTGGGCAATGTCTTCCACCTTTTAACAAAATCTTGGGTTGTTTTTGTTTCAAGTTGCTTACAATTGATAAAATGGGCCAAGTTATTCTTAGGAAGATCACTAGTTTAGAACTCTTGGACTAGAGCATTTACTAAATCTTCCAAAATAAAATGAGTTTTAGTTTGGTTGTACCAATCTAAATCATCACCCATGAGAGTTTTAGCTAATAGCTTGGTAATGGCAAAGGTATTTAATTTAACCTAGTCTTTATATAGATTTCCAAATGTTTTTAGATGAAGAGTAGGATTATTTGATCCATTATAATAAGTGGTATGGGTGATACCTCCTATATTGATATTAGCAATTTGAGATGTAAGATTCTCATTTTGAAGATGCTTTATTGTCTTGTTGGCAAAAGGAGGTTGAGGGATGACATTACCATGGGCATCCTGAAGATGGGGTGGGGGAACATTTTGATTAAATGTGCCCCATGGAATCTATTGAGGTTGGGTTTGAAGATGGACAAGGTGGAATTGCATTTGCATAATTTGATTTATATTATTATATTTAAAAGCATTCATTTTATTAAGGGTTTGTAATAGGATATGATGGTTTTGAGTCGTATTTTTGGTATTATTTGAAGCTTTAGAATTGAAAGTAGTGGCTTGGGTACCACTATGAGTGTTAGTAGGAGCTCGAGAAGAGTTTTTGGAGTATGAGGTAGTACTGTCAAAATTTGTTTGTGTATAAAAACATGGAGTAGTAAACGGATGAGAAGAAGAAACACTAGAAGTCTGATTACCATGGGTAGTAAATGATGCACTAGTGGAAGCGTTGAGGATAATGGATCTTGGAAGAGGCCCACTAGATGTAGAAATTTCCATGTTAGTAGAGATACTAGGCATGGAGGTGAGTAAATCAAAGAGGATGAAGTCATGGTATGAGAAGGGGTTAAAATAGAGGGAAGAGGTTGAGAAGAAAAGAATCTAGTATTCCCAAATACATGTGAGAATATGGGAGAAGGTGAATTAGGATCTTTAGATTGAACATTAATCATGTTATGGTAAATGGTAGAAGGGTCTTTTCCTCGATGTTGAGGGTATTCAGAGAAAAAGAAGAACATTTCAAGTTAATACTCCAATTCAGGTTGATCTTCAAGTGAGAAGAGAGGATTATGAAGAGAAGAGGAATGAGGATGGGTCTCATAGTTCATTGTGTGAGTGGATATATAAACATTAATATCATCTAGAAGAGGATCCATAATCTACTTATGGGAGACCCTATGAGGGTTGGTAAAACTCATCAAATCCATTTAATTCAACTCAGTGTTATCTTTAAATAGGAAGCTCATGATGAGGAAAAAGTACTAGATAAGTCAAATGTAATTGAAAAACAAGGAAATGCAAAGAGATAGATAAGAGTAAAAAGTCAACTAAGTTAACCTAATACTGAAAATAAAGTCTAAAATTTGAGAAAATAGGAATACAAAGTCAACAAGGTTGACCTAGTTCTATAACCTGAGAAAAAATAGGTAGAAAAGATACAAAGTCAATAGGGTTGACCTAGTACTGTATTTAGAGGGGTAAAAAAGAATACTATGTCGACATAGTCATCTTAGTACTGTGGGTAGGGGAAATAGATAGTTTATAAGATACTATTTCACACACTACAGTGATAAGGGTGGTGGGTGCTTTGCCAATATATATCATTAACCACATGTTTATACTTGGCCAAAAAACCAAGTCAACTTACCCCTACGTGATGAAATCTAAGTAGGTAGGCCTTGGGTAGGTAATTTTTAATGCATTTCAAAATTATGTGATTTGGTAGTGTGTACATAAAAGAGAAATATAGTGTAACTAAGTGGTATATTAAAAAACACACCTAATTAGAGCATGTGATCTATTCTAATCATGCAAGTAATTGAAAGTGAAATTGTGTGATAATTATTAACATATAAGAGTTAAATACAACTTTGAAACATAGTACAATTTCAGTTCAAATGATAGTTTGTGTAGATATTAAAGAATAAATTCAACAAGGTCACTATTGTACTGCTAAATCAAGGGTCTGTTAAGAACTATGTCAACAGTGTGTTGAGGTCAACATACCCCTATTTTTGAAAATGAGGACCCTTATTCAATTTTACAAATTATTTTATGAATTAGACTTTCAAATTGATCAAAATGCCCTATTAAATGTCATGTTTTGCTTTAGATTTCATTGGCATGTTGGAACACAATCTTTCTTTGACTTTATCTAATGTTTCTAACTTTTGCTTCATATGTTTCCATGTTGTCGGTTCAATATATCCTCATTAAGATGAACAAGTATTCATGGTCTATGCCTCAATGATCAATTTGATCATTTTGATATGTTTTGGTCCCTAATAGATTAATTGAATCTAATTTTAATCATGTTTAAAAACCTTAGGCTAAGTTCTTTAGCATAAGTTTCTATTAAATAGATTCATATTTTTACACAGGTCAAGTTTTTTCATTTTAGACCTGGTTTAATTTTACCCTAAGTTTTAATCAAATTTTTTAATTCATTGAAACCTTGTTCTAAAGTTTATACTAATTCTTTATATGTCTTGAATGCGTATTCCTTTGATTTTATTGTTTGTAGGAATGAAAACATAGGATATTGAAAAGTGTCAAAATCTCAAGAAGACAAACCTAAGATCAACGATGAGTGGATGATTCCCCAAAGTCAACAAGTCAAGATAAAGATCGACATAGTGTGATTGATCTTACAAAATCAAATCTATGATGAACATAGAGTCAACATGACAACGAATCTTAAGAAGGAAGGCAATAGTGACAACTATCAAAATCATAGAGAACTAAATGTAAATCAATGGTCCACATTTAATAGAGTGTACAAAGAATAGATCAATGATTTGTGTTTGATTGTACATTCATTATATCAATGGTGCACATTTAATCCCTCAGATCAAGATCAATGACATGCATTTTATCTTTAAAAATAATATCGATGGTGAATATCGAGTCAATGAGTCAAAGATCTTAGATTACATGATAACTACCACATGGTGAAAATGAATTAACCAGATGAAGACTAACTATAAAGTACATAGAAATCACATGATGATGCAAAGTGGCATAATCTTGTAAGATCAGATCAAATATCAATAGTCATGGTGAAATTCAAGGCTAAAAGGCTCCTAAGGAGATAAATGTCATGTATTTGATTGATATATAAGATTACACAAGATGATGACATATGTCCAAGTGATAATGGTCACATTTTAAAAATAAATGAGTAACAAGGCAATGCCACATAGGCATACACATCATATTGGGATATCCTATGAATTGAGCATGTGGAAGGTATAAATGCATGATCCAAATTTAATCTAAGTCACCAAATATCATATTTTAAGCTTGATTTCCACTATTAAAGCTTTGTGTAAACCTCTAAAAATCCTTAGAACATACAAAAAACCCTAAATTATCTCTAGATTCATTGTGTTGAGATGAGAGAGTTGGATTATCATTTTCAAAGGGAATAATTCAATTAGGATTATACCAATGGTGACACATGGACATGTTTCTAATCAAGGAGTTAAATTATATTTGTCATCAGACATATAAGGTCAAATTTTCAAAGACAAAGTTTTTAGCTACTTCATTAAATATGGGAGATAAGAATTACATGATCTTGTTTTGGATAATTAAGAATAAAGGAGTTATAACCAAAGAAGAAGCGAATATCCTCCTAGTGAATATATTATATGATGATATTGTGTCCATTTAGATGACTTGACTATGCTATGTTGCTTCTAAACTAGAGGTACTTCATTGTATCGATGTTCTTGGTATAATTTCAAAAGATACTAGGACTGACAAGGGTATGCTAATTCATGAGCATAGCTTATGGAAAATTGAATATATCTCTCCTATTTAATTTAAGTCCTACTACAAATTGCCTAAACCTTAGATATACCCAACCTCTATTAGTTCATGGATTAAGAAGCACAACATGATGGACATTTTGGCAAAATGGTTAAATGTAGGTAAACAAGTCATTATAGATTCTACAAAGAACATCCCTATAAGCCAATTTAGATTTGGAGTTTGGATGGTCATGACAATGCTAAATAATTTGTATGGGTGTGCACATAATACTTACATTAAACAAATGTGGGTCCTTATGGTATAATTCATCATTGAAGAATGTTAGTTCCTCCATTAGGTGAAATTATGAATAAGAAAAACACTAGATTCTACATGATGTCTTATCTATTAGATGCCCTGTGTGCAACCACCAAGACCCCCAATCAAAGAGAATGGTAACCCAATGGCACCCAAACTATATTCTAGTAATATTCTAAATTACACATCTATAAGTATAGAGACCACATTCAATTTATTTATGACTATGCTTACCCTGCATTGAGTGAAGCCATTAATGGTATTCTTATGATGAGAACAAGTCATTTAATCAATCAATGAATTGAGCAATAAGAGACATACGGTTTTATTTAGATTACACTGTTATAAGAATTAAAGGAACTCAAATAACCCCTTTTAAATTACTAATCATGTACCTAAAAAATTAGTAGAATAAGAGGTGACATATCAATTGTTCAATGGGATTGATGAAATTTGTAAGATAGAGAAAGGGACTCCTACATAGTTTTCCCATAATAATTGATAAAACTATTTTTAAGCAGTGGGATCATATTGAGGTTTCTTCAAAGCATAGGTTGTATTTAAACCTATAGATTGATGATCATAGGTAATGGGATCCATATAGAAAGGTGAAGGGACATTTGAGGATCAAGGGTAGTGTTACTATAACATATGAACATGAACCTAGTTCATTTGACTTCATAGATGTTAAATCATCCTCAAGCTATGAAGTTGTCATGAGATTAATGGAACATAGCATAAAACCTATGTCTAGATTGAATAGAGACTAGAAAATGGAAGATAGATGGAAGCTAGGCCCTAGATAGTATCATTTGATAGATGTTTGTTCTTCTAGGTTTTCACTAATAGATACACAAGCAGAGTATAGACTTGAAGAGAAAAGACTAAGATAAATTGAATCTAGCTCCTCATCTCCTGAATCATCTATAACAATAAAGCAAGATTCACCTCAACAAGAAGTTCATATGATAGCTATAGATCCTCATGAGTCTATTGAAGATGCATTGAGGATGTTATCTATTACATATGAGATAGATTCAAAGGCATAAGAGGCAAAGCTTGATGAAAACAAAGAATAAAAGGGAAAGGAGAAACCATTAGACTTGATAGTCATATATCCTCCTAAGAAAAAAACTGAGACTGCCATTGTCTCAAAAGCTAAGAAACCTAAAGTGACCATTACACCACCTTTGGAGAATTTTAATATGTTCAGTGAAGAGAACATCATATATGGACCACCTACTCTTGAATGGTTCCTTTATGAACCAAGATTAGAAAACCTACCCACTTATCATCCATGGGTTATGGTGAGGACTACAAGCATACCTATGTAATAAGAGTTGAATCCATCAATCATTACCTTGTAATAAGAAGAAGAAGAGAAGGACTAGATATTCCAAGTCAGTTAGGAGTCTAATCACAAGTAGAGGTCCCAATCTCACATGTCGCCTAATATTCATTTGAAGTAAGATTTGATCCAAATACTATAGGTTTACAAAGGATTACTGAGAGACTAGTCATGAAAGGTGGTGAAGAGGTTGTGCATCAAAAGGTGCAGACTTTGACTCATTTAACTCAAAAAAAATGATAAAAACTAGGGTAATCCCCTACATTTGAAGAAGATGTTATTGAACTAGCAAGAGAAAAAGAACTTAGAAGAGAAGTCTATTCTATCAATTCCAGGAGATATTGTCAATAAGTTTGAAGTAATTATATATGATACATTTAGTTTCTTGAACAATATAAGGTCTCAGTTGGATGTGGTAAAATAGATAAAGAATAAAATCCAAGGCACTACAGGGGTAGATAACTAGTGTATCTTAGATATGGTTTTATCAGCAGAAGAGAAAATTGTAAATACTAGAAGCATTAAGGAAGCCTTAGACATATCTGATAAAGACTTCTAAAGAATAGGAAGGCAAGAAGAGGAATTTTTCATGGAGCCAATTATTAACCTCAAGTTGATTGATACACAACATGAAAAGGCCATTAATATTTTACAGCAAAGACAAAAGGATACAACAATAGGGGTGTCTCAAAGTCAATTGAGTTGACTAAATCATTCTTTTGTACTAAAAACCTTGTAAATCATTAGACAGAATATTATATTTTGTAAAAGCATGTGCTACTTTTAACACACATATCTTATAGGTTAGTTCACTTGACAACTATCATTAATTCTAGAATGTTGTAGAAGGACAGTTTTATTTAACATGGGTAATTATCATTTGATAATAACTAATCGACATACCTCAAAGTCTTCTATAAAAAGGGTATTGTCATTTGTAAAAAGGAGCAAGTTTTTAGAGAAAAAATTTTATGTAAATTTTGGAGAAAGTAATGTAATCAAGGAAACTCTATAAATATTGTCTCACATTTGTTTATTTGATTATTATCATGGCTGCTTCCTCAAGTATTTAGTTTGATGTTCAGATTTGAATTGCTTTCATAAATTCTAGATGTGCATATGTTAATGTAGAGTTGTCAATTTGAGATTATGCTAGGTTGATTGAAAGGTTTTAGATTCATTTCATTTTCCTTGATTTCTTTGAGTATGTCCTAATGCAATTTTTTTTGTGGAAGTAAATCTTTAAAGTTAATTTTATTTCTTATTTGCATTGTTTCAAATATCCTTAGACATTTCTTGGTATATGATAGGATCTAATATTTTAGAAATTTCATGTCATATGTTGGTTTGATTAAATGTCTCTGATGAAATTTAAGCTTTTTCATGATGTCTAGACTCAAAATAGAAACATCCTTCCTTTTACCCTACCCTACCTATTTTCTCTTTCTTTTGATCAAATCACTATAGTTTAGCTTTCATTGTAAATATTCATGATAGATTAAGGTTTTCATCATTATTCATTAGACCTAGTTCAAATAACTTTTATCTCTCACAAAATATCTAAGACCATGGTTGCTGCCAAAATCCACTGACATTTTATTTTGTGAAATAGTTATATAGCTTGGCCATTACTCCACCACAAATATCAAGAATATCAAAACCAGCAAATCATGAAATAGATTTTTTGAATTTAGAAATGATCTGTGTTATAAATAATATATGTTTTTTACCCAAAAAATGTCACTCATTTTTGGGACAACATATGAGCTATTTTGGTCCTACAAGACAAAATTATCTCTTTTCCTTTCAAAAAATAGTTCTAAACTTTCAAAATTGGGAATTATTCAACCTTTTTTAGATAAAAGACTAATATGTTCAATAGGTTCAATGGCTTCAACAAGTGAGTTCTATAAAAGGAACAAGTTCATCAACACTTAGATGCTTTTGAGACTGGTTCAATGCCTTGGTTCAGCCAAAAATGTTCATCGACAAGCTTCAAAGAAGGATTGAACCATTGAACCATCAAACCCCACTTCCAAAAAGGTTTAAAGGTTCCACGCGATTAGTTCAAATATCTTGGTTCAAGCAGTCAATTAAATAAGTCAAAAAGAAGGAATGAACTATTGAACAATTAAACCAAAGTTAGTTTAATTGGTCAGTTCAAGCAGTAGGTTCAAAGGAGTGCCCCAAAGCTAAAGAGACAAGTGCTCTTACGAAGGGCAATGAGAAAAAAAATGCAAAGTTGGAATTCCCATGACAAAAGTGACTAAGGCAAGAAAAGCTCAAAGTAAAAGCTCGTCAGAGCCCAGTAGATGCTGCCAAGTGTCTTTTGTTGAGCCCCATTATACTTTGTTTTTAAGAGCTGTGGAAGTTTCCACGTGTCCCTTGTAAGATAAATGGCTCACATCAAGTGTCAACATCCACATGAATCCAAGTGAGTCCCAAGTGTATCTACAATGTTTCTAAAGCTTAGCAGAAGTTGCCACATGTCATCTTCCACGAGACTTTAAAAAGGCATCCAAAGCCTCTATAAGTTAAGCAAAAACTACCACGTGTCCTCACCTATTTCATAATAGATACTGCCACGTGTCACCTATTGAGATCGGCAGAAAATCAACTAAGGCAAAGCCAAAGGAAAAGTGCCCTTGTAGAGGACATTGAACCAAGCTGAGTGCCCTTGTGGAGGGTAGTGAGAAAAGGTAGACACAGGGAATTCTTTTAGAAAAGTTCCCACAGAAAAATGGTTTAGGCAAAAATCCTTTGAACTTTTTATCTAAAGGAATTGACCCAAGAAGAAAGCTCGATAGAAAACCTGACAGAAAGCAGAGGCAAAGCAAAGGAAGATTTCCTTAGGACAAATTGTTTGAAAGAATTCCTTCAGACTTTTTATCTAAAGGAAAAGTCTATTGAAATAAAAAAACCATCGAGGAAATAAAACCCCAAAAAGCCACCACATGTCCCTTATCAAGTTACAATGGAACACATATGTCCCTTATAAAGTGCAAAAGAATCTGTCACGTGTTGTCTATCGAGACACAGTTTATAATAACTTTCAAAGTAGTGGAATGTGCCATGTGTCATCTACAAAACTCAGTAGAGGCCACCAAGTGTCAACATCTGTGGCTTCTTCCTTTTATTGAGTAAGGACTGTGGTGGGTCCCAGGTGAGTGGCTAAACTCGAGCAAAATGTGCCAAGTGTCAACATCTAAGTGAATCTAAAATGAGTCTCAAATGTTTCTATAGTATAGTTAAAGATCAGCAGAGACTGCCACATGTTCTCTTCCATAGGACTTTCAAAAATGTTTCTAAAGCTTCTATAGACAAGCAAAAGTTGCCACATGTCCTATTATAAATCCATGGAGTGCAACAAGTGTCTGCATCCACATCTTGAGTTTCTTACAAGTTTTAAATATTATTTCAATAAGCATCTCTTAGAGTCCCATAGATGTTGCCAAGTGTCTTGATCTATTTTATAGTGGAATGTGCCACATGTCAATTGTTAAGATCAACAGAAAGTAACCAAAGAGTAGAGAAATGATTGAACCAAGGATCTGATTCAACAACTAAGAAAGGAGGAATGATGAAAAACTATAAACATTCATGCATAAGATATGTTTCTAGAAGTAGACCGCTAGGTGGAAATTGGAGAACATGAACATTCAATGGCGTGACCTGTTTCTCTGCATTGAGAAAAGAAAATGGGCAAATATGCCCAATTCCAACATATCTTCTTGACAAAATTTAAAATGTACTCAAGGCATTAAATGCAACATGATGTGTTACTACTCCTAGGTCTTTCTTTGAGGGCTATATATTGGACTCTCTATTATTGTTTTAGGTAGATCTCTCTGTTATCAAAAACAAAACTTTGCCCAAATTGAAAGGCATTACTAAGACTTTGAGCTCAGATTGTTGATCATATTTTGTTATTTGAATAGGAAAACAAGTGAATTTTTAGACTTTGTGCTGTAATAACTTGTTTATTGGGGAAATTGTTCTTATGTCTATTTCCTTAATACATTTTCCGTCCCTTTAATTAAATAAGCAAAATTAGTGAAAGTAATCAAGAAGGTGTCCTAAAGCCGGCTGTGGAGAGACTTTGTGCCACCACAATTGTCTTTAGTTTTTATATTTTTTCTATTTGTATGTAAAGGATCTTGGGATGACTTTGTTCCCTCATTATCCTTCGTATTTCACTCTTTAGTAGTTGAGGTGGAGACTTTGTGCTACATTTCATCTTGCCGTGTTACTGCACCCTGTTATAGTTATTTGTCACCACTTGAAAGCTTACTTTTGTTTGCTGAACAATACTTCTAAAAAAAGAGGAGTGTCTTCTTTCATTTCATCAGGATTCCTCCTTTGCTTTGTGAACATCATCTCTAAAAAAAGAGAGATGGATGGTTTACCCTATCCTTGAGTGTTATTTTTAGCTTATTTATAGTAGATTAACACACACACACACACACAGATATATATATATATATCCCCTTTATACTTATAGGGAACCTCCCCTTGATGAGAGGAGAGATTTTTCCTCTTTTAATGTAGTAAACCTACACATTTGGCTGACCAATATTCATTATTGTGGTTGATTAGACCTATTTTACTCATCAGTACGCTGGTGATAAAATATTCACCCAATAATTTTTGGTGACTCCATTGGGGATACAGTAATTTTGTGTAATTTGGAGCCTCAAGCTTTAGACTGAAACATCACCTATGTCTTACCCATTATCATTATAACCTTATCCATTTATCCTGTTGTGAAAGAATGCATAGTTTAAAGCCTTAAGTTTCAAGCTAAAGCAGTGTCAATTCTTTTCATTTTTTACACTCTGGCAGATCTATGCTATACGCAAAGCCAAAGGGCTAAAGGTATTATTGAACCTATATTCAAGTTGGTATAGAAAAGTAATTTTGATATGTTTCCTTCACCATCTCACCTCCAATGAATTAGGAGCTTTCCTCCTATTAAAGTCAAGTCTCCATTACTAGACAAATCATTTATTTCTACTATTACTAAAGCTTTGCCAATAATTACCCCTCTGATATTTTTTGTTCTCCCTTTTCATAGTCATACAATGGCAGTTCAAGGCCCCTGGGGTAATTTTTTTGGCCCTCTTAATCCTAATCCACCTCTACATGAGCTCCCATGCAGTTAAAGGAAGAATTCCCCAAGTTCTATGGTGATGGGAGAGTTCATCCTGATGAACACACTAAAACTTTCAGCATAGCTTGTGGTGTAATTAGAGTGGAGTATGAGGATGTAGTAGTCAGACTATTTGTAGAGACATTACAAGATGCTACTGTAGATTGGTTCTACCATCTGAAGGCTCAGTCAATAACTGACTAGAACACCCTCAAAGCCAAGTTTGAAGCTAGATTCAAACCTGTAGAAGATGCACATACCCTTTTGGATCAGCTCACACAGATGAAAAAGGAGCCTCATGAACCAATGAGGGACTTCATATCCAAATTTGACAAACTAAAGAATAGGATCCCTATAATTACTTGACCTATAGCTAAAAATCTCAAATGTTTCTTCATTAAATCTCAACTACCTGAAGTAAGTTTCCTGTTGAGACGTGCTGGTCAAATAGAACTTACTGTAGCTCAAGATTTGGCCACTGAAGTAAAAAATGATCTCATCTTGGCAGGGAAGATAAGGAGAGATCATAATAGAAAGAGACCCTCATTATCTTCTAAATATCCATCTACAGGCACCACTAATCTAATGGTGCAAAAGTTGGAAAATGATTTGCTTGCTCTAAAAAAGTAAATGGTGCAAGGAATGTCTTCTGCTCCTTCATACAAAGATATGCCAAGGAGGACATTTCCAAATCAGTCGTACTAGGGCAATGCTGCCAGGAATCAAGGGTAACTAAATCATCTTCCTCCCCCATAGGGGAAACTTGCCATTGAAGCACCCCTAACCAATTTAGCAGTGGGATATCTTGAAGTAGAATCAAATTTCTCTTTTTAGCCTAAATTGAATCAAGAAAATGATGTTGATCTCCTTGCAGAAGGCCAAGAAGAATTAGCTGGTGACTCCAACATTGGTTTCCTAAACTACTAAGATGAATCCAAAAGTAAAGGAGAAGCATTTGATGGATCATACGAAGTGTTTACCAAGTCACAAAAATAGTCAAATCAACAAGCTAATAAGGGAAAAATGGAAGAGTGTTCTCAGCCTACAATTTCAATTGCTAAGCGGGGAACCACCCTACCTTTATAGCCAAAGGACTCGGTGATCACCAAAAAGGTAAGTACATCAAGTTCACCTTCACCTTTAACTTCAATTTTGCAAATCAGTCCTCCCCCTATAGACTAAAAGGTTGAATTACCTTCCTCTATTCCTAGTCCAATTCATTCATTTGACATAATTGATCATGTCAAGAAAACCAAAATTCAAATGACTGAGTTTGAATATTTACAATCCAATCCTGAGCAGCTGGATAGGTTAGTTGAGTGTGTGAAGAATAAGGGCATCCCTCTAGAATAAGATGTTAAAAAAGTAACTCATGATCCCCCAAGGAATATGTCCATCCCAAATAATCTTGTCATTACTCCTCTTGTTGCCCTTGGGAAAATAGAGCCTTTCTATGTTTCCCCGTTGATAAATGGTCACAAGCTGAGCAATTACATCATTGATTTTGGAGCTTCAGACAATGTCATGCCTACCAAAGTAGCTAAATCCCTTGGCCTCACATTGACCAAAACATTTGGTAGATGTTTCTCCATGGAGAACAAGCAAGTACCACTATTGTGGCAAATCAAAGATGCCCAATTTGCATTTGTAGCCTTTCCAGACAAAAGAATCAAGATGACAGTTCTGGTGGCTGATGTCCCAACATTCTATGGTATTCTGCTAGGGAAATTTTTTTATAAGGATGTTAGTGGAGAATTGAGCATGGACCTGTCTGAAGCAAAGATCCCTGTCAAAGGCATCATGTAGAGTCTGCTTCCTAAAAAGAAATCAAACTATGTTGTCACTCAGACATCAGCCCCTGAAGCTCAAATTCTATTTGAATCTTCAGGCATGGGAAATTACTTCATAACCATAGAGGATATTCATGTTTCAGTAGATGAAAGTCCTATAGCTGGAAATATAAGAATCAACTCAGATAAAATATTAGAAGAATTCCCCCTTTCAAGCAAAGAGAAATCTAAGGAAAGATCAATTTCTGATGATGTATGGATTTTGGAATTCAATGGCAGCTGCTCCTCTACCAGTTCAAGAGCTGAGATTGTGTTGATATCTCTCAAGGAGATATTTATCCCTACTCATATAAGTTATAGTTTAGCAACACCAATAACACAACTGAGTATGAATCTCTATTTCTTGGATTGAAGGTAGCTCGAGATAGGGGCGTCAAACTCCATGCCAAAGGGGATGCTGAACTGGTGGTTTATTAAGTAAGAAACTTGTATCAAACCAAAAATAAGAGATTGCACCACTACCACAATCTAGTTTGGGATCAAATTGAAATCTTTAATGCTTTCAACATCTTTGCCATATCTAGGGAAGTAAATGACCCAGCTGATGCACTTGTTGTTTCAGCAACTCTCTTAGTTCCTCACTCAAATTTCAAAGAAGATAGGTACACCATTGAACTAGTTTTTTGACCAAGTGTGCCTAAAAATGTGAATCATTGGCAATTATTCAATGGCGATCACCAAATCATTGCCTTCTTGGAATAAAAAGATAGCTTTAAACAACTACATTTTGAAGGCATTGAACCTCAAAAGTGTGAACCAGCTCTTGAATCAAATACAGATGTAGGTGAAGAGTTCCTACAACTGAAAGGGAATAAGATTCCCAAAGGTCTGGTTTCCCTTGAGAAGTTGTTTAACAAAAATGATAGATTCATCAAATAACATCAAATGGATTCAAGCTCTTCTCAGGGATTTGATCAAATAAATCTGACTACCAAAGAAAATCCCAAGATGATGAACATTGGGAAGTCCTGCACTCAAGATGAGAAGTTCAAGTTCTCCACTTTGCTCGGCCAATACATGGACATCTTAGTATATTCCTATGATGACCTGAAATCTCTCAGACTTGATGAAATCTACCATGACATTCCTCTCAAGGCTGACTCGGTGCCTTATAAGCAAAAATCCAAAATATATAATCTGAAGATATTAGCTACTATTCTCTCTGAGATACAAAAAGTATTAAATTCTAGAATCATTTTCCCAATCCATCATTCCACATAGATTGCAAACATAGTGCTTGTAAGGAAGCAGAATGGCAAAATTTACCTTCGTGTGGATTTTAGAAATTTAAATCAGTCATCCTTAAAGGATAACTATCCTTTGCCAATCATGGATCAAGTGCTTCAACTATTGACTGGTTTGGAGATGTTATCAATGCTAGATGGCTTCTCGAGATATAATCAAGTTGAAGTTGGTGAAGTAAACCAACATAAGACTACCTTCACCACATTGTGGGGCACATTTGCATATAGAAGAATGCCTTTTGGCTTGATAAATGCTAGTACCACCTTTCAAAGAGCAATGGACCTTGATTTCAAGGATGAGATTGGTAAATTAATTATGGTATACCTTGATGACTTGATCATCTTTTCCAAGCATCACTTTGATCATATACGCCACTTACAACAAGTGCTAGAGCACTGTCGCTAGAATGGCATTTTTATGAACCTGAAGAAGTCATTTTTTGGAGTAACAGAGGGAAAAATTCTCAGACACATTGTGTCCAAATAAGGCATAAATATTGACTCAAAAATATTCAAGTCTATCCAAGAACTTACCTTGCCCATAAGTAGGACTATTTTTCACTCTTTCTTTGAAAAGGTGAATTTCTTACGAAGGTTCATCCCCGAGTTTGCTGAGAAGACTAGACATATTGTAAACATGATGAAGGGAAAGGCCACCTTTAGCGAGACTAAAGAAGGCAAGTCAACATTTGAGGATATCAAGACTGCCATTGCCTACGCCCTAACTCTGGTTTGTCCAGACTACAACAAAGAGTTCACCATATACATTTATGCTTCTGAACACATACTTTCAGCAATTCTGGTTCAACAGAATAAAGAAGGTATGGAATATCCCATTTATTTCATAAGTTGCCCTCTCAAAGCTCATGATATAAATTACTCAAACATGGAGAAGCATGCTTATGCAGTGGTTAAGGCAGTCAAACATTTCCATTTCTACATCCTGAATTCACATACTACTACCTTGGTTCTTGACACCACAGTCAAATCCATATTAACTCAGCAGGAGTTTGGGATGAAAAGAGGCAATTGGATTGAAAAGATTTAGGAGTTTGATCTAGAAATCAAGCCAACAAAGCTGGTATGGGGAAAAGGCCTATTTCAATTAATTGTTGATAACAAACTAGAAGAAACAAAGCATAAAGAAGTAGAGGTGGAAGACACACTAACAATCCTCTTTGTCTCCACTACGAATGAGTGGCATTCAGATATTGCTCATTTTCCTACTTATGGTGAGTCTCCTGATCACTTATCTTATAAATAAAAGAGGACTATAAAGTTGAAGGCTGCCAATTTTGTCCTTTGAGACAACGGCCTATACAAGAGGAGCCTTGATGGAGTGTTCCTTCATTGTGTAGACAAAGAGCAGCAAAGCCAACTTTTAAAATCCTTTCACAATCTAGCCTATGGAGGACATTTTTCTACTCCTATGACTTTCCATAAAATTCTACGAGCCAAGTACTACGGCCAAATCTTTTCCAAGATGCATATAAGTGGGTAAGAAAATGTGAACTCTACAAGTAGTTTGTTGGAAGACCCAAGTTAGCTGCCCTGCCTCTCAAACCAGTGGTCATATAGGAACCATTCCAGTAATGGGGAATTGATTTTATTATAACTATAAACCCATCTTCAAGTGCTAGACATGATTATGTCCTTACGACAATTGACTACTTTACCAAGTGGGTGAAAATAATTCTAACCAAGCATGCTACTTTAGAAGTAGTGTGCAATTTCCTCAAAGAGAATATCATTTCTAAGTTTGGAGTCCCAACCAAGATTGTTACTGATAATGTAGCTTGTTTCACTTCCTAGGAGATTACACAATTCTATTTCTAGTATGGGATTATACTCTCCCACTCTTCTGATTACTTTCCACAAGGGAATGGACAAGTTAAATCAAGCAATAAGAACCTAGTGACTATCATCAAGAAGCTGATAGATGGCAACCAAAGGACATGGCATAAAGCATTGGTTAATGCTCTATGGGTAGACAGAATTACACCAAAGAGAGCAATTGGTATGTTTCCTTTCCAACTTTTTTATGGTATCAATGTTGAGATACCAATCACCTTGGAATTACCAGCATTAAAATTGGCTAAGGCAATTGAAGATCAAACATATTAAAGCCCCCTTGATAAGAGGATCATGTGCCTAACTGAGTTGGATGAGTAGAGTAATATGGTGGTGGACCCAATTGCTACCCATCAAAGTTTGGTGAAGAAACTCTTTGACCAAAAGTAAAAAAACTGTGATTTCCAAGTTGGAGATCAAGTCATGTTGTGGGTCAAAAGGAGAGAACCAAAGGGGATGAATGGAAAGTTTGACTCCCTTTGGAGGGGCCCATTTATTATCCATCGACATAATGGTTAAAATAGCTTCCTACTTAAGTATTAAGATGGCACACTCTTTTCTCTGCCTCATAGTGGACAACATTTAAAACACTTCAATTTTTGAAGTACTAGCTCATTTCATCTGTACATATGTATATTTGTATAGTTTTTGGTTCCATTTTGTTTTGTTTATTTTCATTTTTGACACCTTTCATTTATAAGTAACATGACTCCATATCCCAATGGCACACATGAAGACACTGGAGATTTTGGATTCTACTCCCTTCAATTCTTTTTACAATTGATGGAAGTTCCTCAACATGAGCCAACTGTTGTACCCAAAAAATGTCACTCATTTTTGGGACGTCATATGAGCTATTTTGGTCCTACAAGACAAAATTATCTCTTTCCATTTCAAAAAATTATTTTGAACTTTCAAAATTGGGAATTATTCAAGATTTTTCAGTTAAAAGACTAATAGGTTCAATAGGTTTAATGGCTTCAACAAGTGAGTTCTAAGAAAAGGAACAGGTTCCTCAACACTTAGATGCTTTTGAGGCTAGTTCAACGCCTTGGTTCAACCAAAAATGTTCATTGGAAAGCTTCAAAGAAGGATTGAACCATTGAACCATCAAACCCCACTTCCAAAAAGGTTTAAAGGTTCAACAAAGTTAGTTCAAAGAGCTTAGTTCAAGCGGTCAATTGAATAAGTCAAAAAGAAGGAATGAACTTTTGAACCATTGAACCAAAGTTGGTTCAATCAGTCAGTTCAAGTGGTAGGTTCAAAGGAGTTCCCCAAATCTGAAGAGACAAGTGTTGTTGTAGAGGGTAATGAGCAAAAATGTGCAAAGTTGGAATTCCCATGGCAAAAGTGACTAAGGCAAGAAAAGCCTGATGTAAAAGCCCGTCAGAGCCCATCAGATGCTGCCAAGTGTCTTTTGTTGAGCCCCATTATACTTTCTTTCTAAGATCTATAGAAGTTATGATGTGTCCCTTGTAATATAAATGGATCACACCAAGTGTCAACATCTGCATGAATCCAAGTGAGTCCCAAGTGTATCTGTAATGTTTCTAAAGCTTAGCGAAAGCTGCCATGTGTCATCTTCTATGGGATTTTAAAAAGGCATCCAAAGCCTCTATAAGTTAAGTGGAAACTACCACGTGTCCTCACCTATTTCACAATAGATATTGCCACATGTCACCTATTGAGATTGATAGAAAATCAACTAAGGCAAAGCCGAAGGAAAAAGTGCCCTTGCGGAGGACATTGAACCAAGCCGAGTGCCCTTGTAGAGGGTAACAAGAAAAGGTAGACATAGGGAATTCCTTCAGAAAAGTTCTCATGGAAAAATGGTTAAGGTAAAAATCCTTCAAACTTATTGTCTGAAGGAATTCACCCGGGAAGAAAGCCCGACAGAAAACCCAATAAAAAGCAAAGGCAAAGTGAAGGAAGATTTCCTTTGGACAAATTGTCCAAAAGAATTCCTTTAGAATTTTTGTTCGAAGGAAAATTCCATCAAAATAGAAAACTCACTGAGGAAATAAAAGCCTAAAAAGTTGCCATGTGTCCCTTCTCAAGTTGTAGTGGAACACACCATGTGTCCCTTATAAAGTGTAGTGGAAGCCTCCACATGTCGTCTAGTGAGACACAGTTTCTAGTAACTTTCAAAGTAGTGGAATGTGCCACATGTCATCTACAAAAATTAGTGGAGGCCACCAAGTGTCAACATCCATGGCTTCTTCCTTTTATTGAGTAAGGATTGTGGTGGGTCCTGGGTGAGTGGCTAAACTCAAGAAAAATGCACCAAGTGTCAACATTTGAGTGAATCTAAAATTAGTCTCAAATGTTTCTATAGTATAGCCAAAGCTTAGCAGAGACTGCCACATGTTCTCTTCTATAGGACTTTCAAAAATGTTTCTAAAGCTTCTATAGACAAGTAGAAGCTGCCATATGTCCTGTTATAACTCTGTGGAGCGCAAAAAGTGTTTGCATCTACATCTCAAGTTTCTTACAAGTTTCAAATCTTCTTTCAATAAGCATCTCTCAGAGTCTTGTGGATGCTGCCAAGTGTCTTGATCTATTTTGCAGTGGAATATGCCACGTGTCAATTTTAAGATCAGTAGAAAGCAACCAAAGAGTAGAGAAATGATTGAACTAAGGATCTAATTCAACAGCCAAGAAAGGAGGAATGATGAAGAAAAACTAGAAATATTCATGCATAAGATATGTTTCTAGAAGCAAACCACTAGGTGGACATTAGAGAACATGAACATTCAATGACATGACCCGTTTCTCTACATTGAGAAAAGAAAATGGGAAAATATGCCCAATTCTAGCATATCTTCTTGACAAAATTTAAAATGTATTCAAGGCATTAAATGGAACATGATGTGTTACTGCTCCCAAGTCTTTCTTGGATGGCTATATATTGGACTCTCTCTTATTTTTTTAGGTAGATCTCTCTATTATCAAAAACAAAACTCTACCCAAATTGAAAGGCATTATTGAGACTTTGAGCTCAAATTGTTGATCATATTTTGTTATTGAAATAAGAAAACAAGTGACTTTTTAGACTTTGTGCTGTAATAACTTGGTTGTTGGGGGAATTGTTCTTATGTATGTTTCCTTAATATGTTTTATATCCCTTTAATTAAATAAGAAAAATTAGTGAAAGTACTCAGGAAGGTGTCCTGAAGCTGGCTGTGGAGAGACTTTGTGCCACCACAATTGTCTTTAGTTTATCTATTTTTTCTATTTCTATGTAAAAGATCTTGGGATGACTTTGTTCCCTCATTATCCTTCATATTTCACTCTTTAAAAGTTGAAGTGGAGACTTTGTGATACATTTAATCCTACCGTGTTACTACACCCTATTACAGTTATTTGTCACCACTTTAAAGGTTCCTTTTGTTTGCTGAATAATACTTCTGAAAGAAGAGGAGTGCCTTCTTTCATTTCATTAGGATTCCTCCTTTAATTTGTGAACATCATCTCTAAAAAAAGAGAGATGGATGGTTTATCCTACCCTTGAGTGTTATTTTTAGCTTATTTATAGTAGATTATCATATATATATAGCCCCTTCATACTTATAGGGAACCTCCCCTTGATGAGAGGAGAGATTTGTCCCCTTTTAATGTAGTAAACCTGCACATTTGGCCAACCAATCTTCCTTTCTATGGTTGATCAGACCTATTTTACTCATCAATACATTGGTGATAAAATATTCACCCAAAAATATGAACCCTATGATACACTTTCATACATTAACACAGTGTCGACCTAGTTTTTCAAATAGAAAACTAGGTCAATAGAGTGGACCTAGTTTGTTGTATAAGGGCAGTTTTAAAGACTATAAAGTGTGAAAAATAGAACTATAATGAATAATGGAAATGAAAGAGAAAGAGAGAAATGAACCTTCACGGATTTTAAAATGCAAAGTAAAGTGATATTACTATTGAATTGACTTTATTTTTAATTGCAAATTCTACCAACTATGTCAACTAGGTCAACCTAATTTTGTAGTTCCCTACTTGTTGAAGCCTATGAAGAATATTATACTAGAAATGTTGACTTATTATGTTTTATGTAAGTATAGAAGTATATTTTGTCAACAAAGTCAACTTAGTAGCCTATTTTAAAGTTAAAACTTGTATTGTGTTGACTTGTTTGACCTAATAGCCTGTATCTGATGAAGACCTACATAAACAAAATAGAGTCATTTTGATTCTAATGTGTGTTAAACCTATACACAAAAGTTAGAAACTATACCAAAACTATCAAAATAGTATCAAAAATATAAACAAATAATAAATAAAATGATAAAATAAAACTTATAAGGGTTAGATTCATGTTGGGTTCACCAGAACGTATGCAATCAAAAATACATCATGTCTATAAATCAATCCTAACTCAGAGAAGATATATCATTCTTACACTTTTGATTAGAGATACATTAGATAATTGGGAACATGACCAATATGGGGATCCACTAGACCCAATTAGGGGATATATTATCACAATAAACCACACTAAGGAGGGTTCTAAAGCCACCATTCAAGCACAATCATGAAATAACCCTAACTAGGTCTTATGTTTTCATATTCACTAAGATAGTAAAAAGTAAAGTAAATTTTAATCTAGTGCTCACTAAATATTATGTCATAAAGTGGGGGTAATAAACAATAAAATTAAACATGCATAGAAGACATAAACTCATGTCAATGTATATGGAATCCTAATGCATGAAAGATAAGTAAAAATGCATATCTATCTATTAATACAAAGGTGGGACAAAGTTATGAATACTTACCTTTGAAGATGAACCCATAGAGATTCAATCTCTCCCTTGGTCAAGGTGCTTTAAAAAAAAAAAATTATGGTATGTAAGGATGATAAGGATAAATCAACTTTAGGCTACACAAACTATCAATGCATCCAAAAGACTTTTTCACAAGACAAGATCTATATCTCCAAAGAAAGTATGAAACCATAAGCTTTTAATCAATTAGAGTGGTGGATAATCAAATGTGTAATAGCTCTTACTTATTCTCTTCTTTAAATAATGGTAAAATGATCTTGTATATATAGGTGGATTTAACCCTAAGTCCGTCTGAAAGTTTTAGCCAATAGGGTTGACCTAGTCAACCTAATATAATTATGGACAAAAAATCACTAGGTCATGGGCTAGGTCAGCCAAGAGCCAACCTAGACCCTAAATAAATTTTACCCAAAAAAGTATACTGTCAACCCAGTTGACCTAGTACCATAAATAGTCAAAAGAGGCTTAAGGCTAGGAAAAAGGGTAAAAAAAGGTGGGAAATGACTAAGGATTATATAATAGAGAATAAAAAACTTAGGGATATGGGTGTTAGGAGAAAAGTGTGTGGATAAGAAGTGGAAAAATGGAAAGAAATCCTATGAAGCACCAATGGTCTACTAACCCATTTCTCAGTGCACCCCTTAAGGCATGCACTCAGAGAGATTGAGAATTGATAGGTTTCTACAAGACAAAGAGCATCATTAAGTAATAAAAATTTGAAAATATTATGTGTATACAAATTCCAATCTAGAAAGAATGAAAGAAGTGATGGGATCAAATTCCTTTTTTACTAGCAAAATGGTGATTGGATGGTGCTAGGTATGAAAAGGCACTTGATAGAGAGAAGTGATGGGTGCTAAATTAGAATCTTAATAAGAACATGTATTATTGATAATACTTAGTCTAAGGATGATAATGACGATAAAATGGATGGGTGACCACTATAACTTGATTCCAAGACTAAATATAGTATTCAATGGTGATGAGAGAGTATGAGATGGATAGGGTATGGAAGATAAAAGATATAGGATGGGATTATATGAGAGGAATGTAAGCTATAAGATGGGTGTTATATGGATAGAAAATATAGGGTAGATATAACATGTTTCTTGGGATAAGTAATGTAAGATATAAGATAGATAATGTGGATTATATAAGTTACTTAGGATAAGGATATATAATGGCTTTTGTTTATTATGGATATGAGGGGTATGGAAGATGTAAGATGGGTACTAAATCGGTGAAAGATATAAGATTAATACTAAATGTTGTCTAAGATAGGGAGTGTAAAATGTGGGATGAGTTGATCCAAAACTCAGAAGTTATGGTTGATAAATATTTCAATAGCATAGAAATAACACAGTAATAATGAATTCTCTGAGAAGAGATGTAGTATTACTCAAGATCGCAATACAAATATATGCTTATCTCTAGGAAGAGATGTTTATCTTCACATTTTAGGTTACCTCTTTATTTATACACATTTTGAAAGCATGGGGAGGATGTGTAAGGTCACAAATGTTGAGGGAAATTAAGTGGTCCGACTTCCAAGATTTTAAGCAATACAGAATTTGAGAAATTACAATTTTTAGAAACTTACTATTTTTAGACTACACTACTAAAATTAAAATTTTGGGAACTTCCATTGGGTTTTTTGGGGTAAAAATTCATTGATCATATCTCAATGCCATCTAATGACATTATCCTCATTCTTAGCTTTCCAACAGTTCAAATGACAAGTCAATTGGAGCTACGGTGCAAAAGTTATGGCTCCCAAAAGTTCTGTCATCAATTAGGGTGGAACTATCACCCAAATTATCACCTAAATTGTTGCCCGGATCATGAGTGGACAATAAAATATTAGTATATGATATAATATGGATTTGGTTTAATATTAGTTTTGGTAATTTGTCCTGTCAAGGCCAAATTCCAACACCTGCAATTCAAAATTTCTAGAAACCATCAATAACCTCTACAAGCTAATCAAACCAGTATATTTTGGTTTAAATGGTAAATTTTGGTATTTAAAATGTCAAATTGATCTTAAAATGTCATTAAAATTATCCAAATTCCTTTAATTATATTTAAAAATATAACTTTAACCTTATCCTCAAGTTTCATGGCTTAAAAAAGTAATTTAATGCATTTTTAATCCAAAAAGGCTTATTTTGGACCCACAAGTGCCAAAATTAAATTTAAAAATTGTTTAAAAGTAATTTTTTTAATAAAAATTAAATATATTATTGGAAATAATATCATGCATTATCTTGGCATTTGAAACTTGAATTATTTTTAAAAATCCAAAAATAAACTATTTTCTTGACTTTCAAGAAGAGAAGTACAGATCCATATGGATTTTTTACATAAAGGGAAGGTAAAATAAATAAAATTTAATAAAAAATATTAATCATAAGTTTCATGTAAGTTTTATGCAAAAAATTTCCATAATTGTTTCATACAGGCACTCCTCCTAGTTTGCACATAGTGACCTACTTCTAGGTTTGATGATGGTATCATCAGCTAGAGAAAGGTATAGATCTAAATTTTTGGTTGTGAAAAATATACTCAGAGGTAGTAATAATTTATCATGTGATTTTTTGATTGTAATTTCCATTCTCATGCACAATCAGGTTTAAGACAGGCCAATTTCTATAGTCTTGCAATTAGAAAGGCTATGAAATTTTCTCAATTTCTCCTCACTTGGGAAGGGTTTCATGAAATTTAAAGTTATTTAATAATATTGGTTAATTAAAATATATATACATGTAATAATTTTTCTATTATTCATGGATTTCATGGTCGAACAAAGCAAGGAAAAATAGCCAGTCAAATCTGTGAATTGGCATGCTTTTAAGAAGAGTGTAGAGTTGGAGAGAGAAAATAGATTTTTTAAATATTCTATATTTTTATCTTTGGCATAAATTCCTAAATTTTTCATGTTTTAAATCATGTTTCCAAAATAAATTATCCAAAAATATACATTATTTGGCAAATCTTGGTGCTTCCAAGCTTCCAAAAGCGCCTAGTTTAGCATGGTTTAAGGGAATTTTACCTTATTAAGATTTTTTATAGAAAACCAAGATTAAATGGGTAATTAAAATAATTTAATATTAATTTTATTTGTAAAAAATCCATTAATCATGATATAAATTCCAAAAATATGCAAAAATACATTCAAGTATGCACACATCCATGCAAAAGGGGCATTTTTTAGGTAATTTGAGGTTTATGGCATCTACAGGTGGAGTTTTGACTCAAAATTTGGTTTGTGTAATAATAATGAGTTGATGAATAATCAATGAAATTTTAAAGGAAATTTTAAAATGTTAATTTCTTTCTATTTTTTCACAAACTTAAGCCTCTCAAAACACAGTCAAGAAGAAAGCAATCTTGAGCAAGATGAAGCCTCCAAGAGCAAAATGCATGATTTTGGTTATTTCTAACCATTGTTTGAGTTTTTAAGGTCTATAATGTTGTTTTTAAATATTAAAAAATTAACAAATAACCATCTCCTTCTATTTTGAATATTTTAATGAGCTTCTAAGTGACAGAAGTAGGCTACTAGGCCAAGATGACTTAATACGCCTATATTATAAATCAAATAAATGAAGGTTGGCATTGATGTTGGATATAAAATAGTTAACAATGAGTTTAACATGACACATATATTATATTTTTATGTATATTCATATATTTTTATATTTCAAATGCCATTTTATGCAAGGAAGAGCCAAGTGGAGTTAACTAGCCTTGAACTTCCAATCAAAGCTTTAGTTGACTAGTTGACCAACATCATGCAATATCCATTTTTTATCAGTTAAAGTCTGATATTAAAACACTTAAAATATAACTTCAAGTGGAGATAGACACCAAATAATGGCATTAATTTCATGCACAGAGAGTTGACACAGTCAAAGGGGCCCACCATTTCTTGTTTTAATGCCAAAATGGATTTCTTACAAAACAAAGCAAAGGAGATATTTAAAGAATATTGTATTTAATTTAAACTCAAAATTGAATTGAGATCAAATTAGTTTGATCTCATCTTCTTTTTTCCAATGCCAAAAGGAGGTTTTATATAATACAAAAGCAAATAAAGAGGTTTTTGAAGAATATTGTATTTAATTTAAACTCAAAATTGACTTGAGTTGATTTGGAGTTCATATCATCTTCTCATTTCAACACCAATCTTATATATATATATATATATATATGTTGGGTTTTTTAAGCTAGAGGGAGGATTCTTGAATTTGTTATATATAGATATACAAAAATTGTAATTGGCACCATAAATCAATAAAGAGAATTTTTTGCACGTCAGTTTATGGTAGTAGAGTGTATTGTTCATTGTGTATTAGCATATAAGTGAGATATTTATCCCCTTCTTGTAGGTCCTTTCCTCACCTACTACTATAATCTCATCCTCTACATGTCAATGTAAGATCTAATAATATAAAATTGCATTGAATATTGTTAATATGCAGCATATTTAGAGACCTTCATGCACACATCTTCATTCTGAAAACTTTCTTTTAAGCGTTCCCTTGAAATACTTATGTTTAGGACTGAGATAAATATTTTCATGTTGATTCATATGTGTGTGATAATTAATTATTCAATTGCATCACCACAATAAGTAGATTTTCCCTTTTTAGCTTTCTTATTCCCTTTTTACCCTAAAATTCAAAAAATAGAATTAGTTTTAGGTGATTGACCCAAGGGAACCAGCCCTGTCTAGAGATTCTTCTCACTTTAGATTAACCCACACTCTAAGAAGATCCCATTGTATCTATTGTAGATAAGGTTTGATTTCACATCTTCAAACATGGTGATCTTAAAATTTATAAGAATTAGTGGGATGGATAGAGGCTATAAGATGGGTACTAGATAGGTGGAAGATATAGGATAGGTTTTAGATAAGAGGTGAAGATAGAAGATGAGTAGGCAATGTAATATGTGTGGAGGATGGGTGTGATTTAGGATGATGAGATAGGTATTATGATGGGGTTTAGGGATATATGTTGAACTAAGGGTATCTAAGGTGTCAAAACAAAAAGGGTGTGTCTAACTCAGTTTACAAACAATACAGGTCTATCACAACACATGTAATGACAAGTATAAATATTTTAAATTAAAAAGGGTGTGTAATGCGATGCGCACACTATATAAAATCTTTATGGGTGAGGTTTTAGGTTAATAACCCATTACAAAATCATCAGACCCTCTTGACCCTGTTTACACTTAATGGCTTTTTAGGAGTTTATCCTGCCTCCTGTAGCAAAATCCATGTTACTACTAAAAGTTCCTATGCAAGGTTTACACAAGGTTTTCTAGGGGATTCCCAGATATATGTGAAGGTACATTAGGACCCAAGTCTATATAGGATGTTGTTTAACTACCTTTCATATTGGAGCGTAACCACCCCTCACTCCATAGAACCCTTTATGGAGAATTTTTCTTAAGCATCTAATGATAGTTATCCTAATTTTTATACTCCACTAGAACACAAATTTTAGTCTAGTGCATGGTGATTAAATCCACATCACTGACCTCTAAATGCTAAGACCATGCATGGGGATGAATTCTACATCACTTACTATCCTAGACCCAAGAGGGGGCAACAAACATGCAAGTGAAATTAATCTTTCCTAACTAATTACCTATGTGAGAAAAACATAAATATGTACAATCAAACCACTCAACAAGAAAGTATATACAAGAAATAAAACTAAAATATATTGTTTTGGCACCCATCCTGCAAGCACAAAGGTTTGGTAAACAAAGTGGGGTGCCTTGTTATTCAAGGGTTTTGCATACATGGGTTAGTAGTTTTAAGTGGTTCTCATAAATGAACAACATGCAAAACAAGTGATCAGTAGTTGGATGATATGTGGCCTTTGATCATTTATCATATAGGTAAATCAATGACTTTGACAATAGATCCTACACAAATGATGTTAGTAGTTTTAAATTCACATGTCAAATGTCTCAACAAGAAAAATCAGATGGATGATTAAAAATGATGTTTGTATTTGATTCTAAAATTGGTCAACCTGCAAAATAAATGATTAGTAGTTTAATCAATTTTAAATTTTATCCAATCATTCTATGGAGAAATACAAAGCAATCTATAATGAGAAAGTGTTAAGAACAAATTTGATTCTTTTGATATCTATGAATACTTTAAATGTCAAAAATTCCATAGTTTTTATATGATATTTTCATATTACATGGTAACTAAAAGGTCTTAATTAATATGACTAATGCATCAGATTAACTCCCATATGTCTTATATCACTTTCTAAAAGAAGTGGATAAAAAGTAATATTCAAGTAAACATGTAATGTTAACCACCTAACAACTATTCGAATGACACTCTAAATAGAATTATTGACCATATATATAAATAACAATGAATGTGAAGTATCATTAAGATAAAATGAGAGTTCACACCACATACTATTGACGTAAAATGACTCAAATCTTGAAAACACTTAAACATAAATACGTATTGATCTAAACAAACATCTAAACCATAGACCACAATACCAAATAATAATTAAATAATTATAAAACCCAAATAACTAATTAATATATGACATGTATAGGTATAAAATACTATGCATGACATATACCAGTTTAAAAAGTTATTCTATGGAATGAATAGTTGACAAAATTTTCCACAAAACCATTATTTATCTAACACATCGGTTAACACTAAAAAAAAAGGTCCTTCATGATGATACATTACATGTGGATGGTAAAACCTTTAACTGACCAGTGTCCATCCTAGTTGTAAAATAGAGTCCCATGTTGATTTACTGATGTTTTTAGTGGTCAATGTTATTATTGTCAATAGTTGTTTTGGTAGCTACAAAGTGTGTAAAACCTTGACTCTAGCCACTTCACCTTCTAAAAACAATATTGATGCTAGATATTAAATTCACTACTAGATATACATGCTAAATTTGGAATCATACCCAAGACCTACAAACATTGCCTCAAAGTAAAGGATTATAGGTTATTAACGCTTTTTAACCAAAATGCAAATAATAAAATTAATTTGATTAGTTCACTCAAATGATGTTTTTAGGATATAGACATTTTTCAAAACATAATTAAAAGTGTATTTTTGTTAGACATAATGGCTTAGAGAATCATGGTTTTATATTATATTCTAGATTTAGCATATATGTAAGATGGGATTTATTGGAAAGGTTGTGGAGATAGGTGTAACACATAATAAAAAGGGAATTTTTGTTAGATGATTTTGGTAGGTGTATGTGAAATGTGAAATGACCTATTTGTCAAAATGCCTCAAATAAATCAAAACTTTATGATTTTAGAACATGCATGAAATGGATTGAGCCACTTAAAAATTACAAATAAATTTTAGATGCTTGCAATTAGATGAATATGCCAAATGTGGGAAAAATAAAACATAGAGAATGTACATGATATACTTGAAAAAATGCCTCCTAGAAATATGCTACGAAGAAAGGGTTTTTATGGACTATGATGGTTATAGGATATGCATAGTATGGTAAGTATAAATTTGGATGCAACTCTTTTAAAGAGTTTACTTATTATGAAAATTTCCAAATAGGGTATAGACATCTATTATGAGTAAAATGAAAGCATATTTTTGTATAACATGCCCTGGTAAAGGTGAATGTCAAATGTTAAAATAAACAAAGATGACATTATCTATTTAACAAAACATCACAAAATAATGTGATCCTGTGGGTTCAAATGATAAAATGGATTTGTTATAGAATGAATAAAATATATACACAAGTACAAAACATATGTATTGTTAAATATATATAGAACTCTAAAATATGTTGAAATGTTAAGAATACAAGACACCAAGAACTTATTGACTAAAACAAGGAAACATGTAACTAATTTAATGGTAGAATAAGAAATAAAAACACATTAACATATGCTAATAAATACACAAGTACATGAACTAAACCCTAATGATTATTTTGGATGGAAATTTTGATAATGTTGAGTCACCAATATTGCTTCAAATTTGACCTACAACCTTAGAAAACACAATTAAAGTGCAAAAATGTCAGCTCAAGAGGAGTCCCATCCCACCGTGGTTGCCAAAATGTAGTCTAAATTTTATATTTTCCTTAAATTACTATTTTTAGCAATAAAAACCTAAAATATAAACACATAATAAGGAGGGAATAATAGAGATAATTAGATTTCTATAAGATGTCTTACCATCATTTTACCTCTTTATAACTCCTCTCCAAAATTGCAAAATTGATTTTGGATGCAAAATAACTTGGATCCTGGATTGCTTAAATAATGCTTGATAATGGCTTCCAAAGGGATTTTGTGTTTTGAAGATGGCTTTGATAATGGCTAAAATGGATGCAAAGAGGGTGTTATCATAGTAAGATGGTAAGATGATAAGTTTATTGCAAGTTTTCAAGTTTTCAAGATGGTTTCCATGGAGGAAGGTGGGTTAGTTATATAGGAAGTGGAGTGAAGGATCAATGGATCAAATTTGATTTTGAGCCATTGAGATCAATGCATAATTCCTTGGAAATATCTAGAATGGAAAATTATTGAGGTTAAGGGGCTAAAATGGAGGAAACTTATAAAATCCTCCTTATAGAAATCTCTACTAGGGTTTAGGGGTTTAGGAATATCTAGGAATAGGGTGGTAGATGGGTAGGTAGAATAAATTATATTTTTAAATTGGAAAGTGGATTAGGGAGTAGGTTAGTAGGTAAATGTGTTTAGTTATTAGGTTAATGGAAGGGATTAATTGGTTATGGGGTGGAAGAAGGTTTTTAGGATGTACAAAATAGGGAATGGGATATTAATGAATTAGCTAAGGAATATAGTTTTTTGAGTTAAATTAGCAGAATTAGTGTAATTAGCAGGGTGAGTGGATTTTAGTGCATACAGATGGTAAATGGTAAAAATATATTAATTAAGGTAAAAAGGGATGTAAAAGGGTAATACAAATTTATTCATATTATAATAGTATAAATTCATAGTGTCTACATTTTCCCCTTTTTGTTAAGTAGTTTGTGATAACCTACCATGAGACAAAAAATAGGATGGATCCAATGCCCAAGGCTTATGTGAGGAGGTGTCCCCCATCAAATTGGGATATGAATAAAGATGATGAGGTATAGACAAGTTTGAAAATAATGTGGTAATGGATAAGGTAGATAGTAAATTATTGTCCAAGATTTAAGTATAAGCATGAATTTCAATGTTAAACTAACAAGATATAGGATATTCGGATAGGGATGCCCAAAGGAAAAAAAGTAATGGATTGCCAAAACTATGAACATACAAGCTCAAGAAAAGGTAATCAAGAAGGAAAAGGATAGGTTGGGTTAACCTAAGCATCTATTATGATTGGTACATGGGCACTACCTAGAGACATTTATTCTTAAGATGAGGTACATTTTTCAAGATCCACAGGGGATAAACTCTAAAATGAATGTAGACCTTTCAAAGGTTATGGGACCATCAGTGGGCCTATATCCATAAACCAATAATGTAGGGTAAGAAGTAATGGGATAGTTGTAACAAAAGATAACTTAAGAATCATTGGGACATGACTATAAGGATGAAAAACAAATTCAAGCAATGTAAAAAATTAAGACAAAAATGAATAGAATCAACATCAATCTAACAAATCAAGATCAATTCTTGGAGAATTAATGTTATTCATAAAATAATTGACATCAATCTAAGAGGGATATAAATAGGATGCCAAATGGGTTAGGTGATCATTTTTTAATTGAGAACATGTGAGCCAGGGCCAAAAAATTGAAACCTATATGCTAGTGGGAGTGGTTGATGGTGATGATGATCACACAATGAGGAAAGATTAAATTTTTTTGTTAAGTTTTTTTTTATATAGTTTTAATTAGTTTTTTCATTTCCTAGAGATATCAAGGGTCATAATCAATATATAATGAATCGATACCAAATCTAAGATGATCGATTGTCGATCGGGTATGGATCGATACTAATAAAAAAATCAAAGATGATCAGGTATCAATCAGTGGTGGTCTTGGATGGGTCAGTGTGGATTCCTAGGGGTAGAGAACTTAAAGGATAGGTTTAGTGGCTAGGAAACTAAATAAACATAAGGGATTTATGGGATTTTCAAGTATACATACTATTGACCATGTAAGATCAAGCACCATCATTTCTAGAGTGGTTATGAGAGGTGATGGGAGATACATATTAGGAGAATCTAGAGGTGGTAGGGTTAGGGGGTTTATGCCACTATTATAAATTTCATAGAGATCAGATTCTATTGGTGAAATTACTAGAGTGATGGGATCTGACTACATGGACCTTGTAGCTGCCAACTTGAGAGATGAACTTGACACTGGAGGATATCTATCAGATACTATGACTACTAGTGTAAGGGGTGAATATTATTATGGTGGATGAGAGGCGATGATCAAAAACATTGACATAGTTATATGGATATGATGTTATAGATATTATTTTCATAGTGAGAGGTTTTAACATTGAGGTGTTATACAATCAAGATCATGATGGGAGATGAGTGATCATTATGATGATGTTGGATATATCTTGTTATGTATTTCTTGACTCTGGTAGAAGGAGATTTACATGGAGCTTGACAAATGTTATAGTAGATATGTGAGAGCATCACATAGTATTTTTATAGTCTCCCACACTTATATCACTCATATACATAGAGATGTGGGAATAGAGGACACAATGACACTTTGGGCTAGATGTTACCGTTGTTCTATAGTGATCAGCTTATGATCACATATGTGTAGTGTATCCACTAGGGCTATCATCAATGGGATGACATCGGTTTGCATTCAACATGGAATTTTTATGATGGAGAGATGACTTTTCTTGTCCACATGTTGATGGGAGAGTACACATCTTGGATTATTATAGATAGATTTTTGAAAAGCTAGAAGAGGAGGAGGTGGTATGGAGGCCATATGTGAGATTTATAGCATGGCTAGGGATGAATATGGAGCTAATAGTAGGGAAATAGGCAAGGTGTTTTTAAGGGTGATTCATAGAGTATGTGGAGCTATTCTAGTTTGGGGGTGTGTGGTGACAATTTGGGATACTTTGAGATATACCTAAGGCACCATAGGTATATAGGAGAGATGACTCTAAGGAGGAGCTATCAGAGCCATACATGATAGAGCTAGAGATTTTAACATAGGAGGAGATACAAGGAATGGAGGTATATGATGTTGTGGATATTGAGGCATACTTTTTATGGTGGAGGGACTAGTTTGGAGGAGGATAAAAGAGAGTGGTGTAGCCAAAATGGGAGATAGGAGATATAGATATGGTAAATGTGGAGGTAGCAGGAGGAGACAAGGAGGGAGAGATGAATTTATAGAAAATGATAGTGGAGAGGATATTGAATAGGTGTATCTATATGGAGTTCTATTTGAGTGAGACTGCCTGTAGGCCAACTTGATAGAGTTAAAGGGCGACTATGACACATTACAACATAGTTATGATGAGGCATGTTGGGATCAAGATATGCATCATGAGTAGCATGAGAGACTCTGAATACTATCAAGGGATGTAGGGGGAGTAGTATTAGTATGCTTCATAGGGGGAGGGGAATAGGGTAGGAGGATGGGACCTCCAAGTACTATGAATAATTATTAAAGCTTCCTAGATATGTCACTCACATAGCCATGTAGGTTTGTACTCCATGATATAGACACAAATTACTATAACTAACATGGGGAGCATACCATGGGGGAGAGAAGGGGGATGGAGGAGGATATTAGGGTGAGGATAGAGGTGGTAGAGGAGGTAGAGTGAGCATCCAATCGAGCCATCTCTAGTTCACTAAGTAGCCATATCTATGGTTGAATATATGGCTTAGCTTTGTATATATATTTTATGTCATAATATTTTTATGATGTATATTTGATCTTCTATATATACATTCATGAGTTTGATGTACCACACATTTGTTACATGATCTTGTGTTATTTGATTATGCATTCAAATTATTTAGATTATGTTTACATGGCATTTATGTGATATATCATAGTTTATATTTATTATATTGTGTTTACATGGATTATGATTTTTAGATTATGCAATGTAGAGTTAAATTGTTATCTTGACTATGGATTTATATGTATGTGTTTTAATGTATTTATAATGGATTATGGATTTAAAATCATGCACTAATTTATGATGTTTATGGCTATGGATTTTATATTACATGGATGGCGTTTACTTGGATTTTATTTTTTTATTATACTAATTAGATTATGTGGGATATCATGGATTGGATTTTATATCATGGTTGATTATGGATTTTAAATTATGCTATGATTTTCTTGAACTTAAATATTTGTAATTTATGATAAAATGGATTGAACCCTAACCAAATCTAGGCCTCTTGTTGCTTTAGCATATACAACCTTTTATATAATGTTAATGAAAATTCTTAACAATCTCATTTCAAATAAATTCATAAACCTTTGGTTTGGAATGGGGATTTTTACGTTTACAAGGAATTAAAAAAACTTAATTATCTGGGAATACACATCCTGTTTTATGTTTCTTAGCTTTTTAGGTTAACCTTAAGCTAATCCATATATATATAGAATGATCAATGTGGGAAGTCTACACATTTATGAAAGCTAATCAATTTGATAATATTTCATGGGATATAATTTTGATGTGATATATTTTTAAATGTTTTTATTTTAATAGGAAATTGATTAATGCAGGAAGTTTCCTAAACATACGCACATAGCCATCCTTCAAGGGAGTAGTCTATATGTTTAAATATATGTATTTTAGAAGTTATCCTTTGAGGGATTAGTCTGCAAGTTTTCTCTTTTTCTTGATTTTGATAACATAAATCCTTTAAGGGATCAGTCTGCCACTTTGATCATTTCTTGATTTGGTGTCCCTAATTAACTTTTTACTATGGAATAGATTTAAGGCAACCTATGGTGTTTTCATAATCTATAAAACAAGACAATATAGTATTCCTTTTGAACAAGCTTTTAAGGTGAATGAATTTAGGAAATAATGATTTGGATCTCCATTCTATTTTTAGTGGAGCTTATCCATGAGAACATGCTATGAATAGAGCCTAGGTGTCCATATTTAAGGATAAAATAGGTATACTACCAAAAATTTACATGATTCTCTATCATTATTGGGTACATTTAGAGATAGGGGATAAGGTTTTAAGAGAAATTATACTAAATGGAGATTGTAATAGGATTATTAACAATAGAAAATATGCAAATATAAGAATTAAGAGGCTCACATTATGGTTTCTAGTCAAGGGAGTCCAAATGATATGCCCTATGTCTATATTTATGATTGATAATATAAGGTCTAACCCAATTTGGAACAAACTTTCCTAGTTTACTTCTTTCCATATTCATGACATGTTGATTTTCTTTAAGGACAAGGTCACCGATATTAAATTCTTGTTCTTTCTAATGTTGTTTATATTCATGTTTTATCTATTCTTGATATACATGAAGGTGATCAAAAGCTATGACTCAATTCTCATCTAGAATTTCCAGTTGTGTTAATCATTCTTGATGGTAATCTTCTTCATAAATAATATCCTTAAGAGAGATATGAAGAGAAGGAATTTGGATTTCTAGGGGGAGGAATGTTTCAATACCATAGACCAAAGAAAAAGGGTAACACATGTAGGGGTTTGAATAATAATTTGATAAGCCCAAAAAGTATATGGTATTTGAAGATTTCAATTCTTTCCATCTTCATTGACCATTTTGGTTAACATCTTGACAAGGGTTTTGTTTGATGCTTTAGCTTGTCCATTTGCTTGTGGATAATAAGGTGACAAGAAACTTAGCTTAATGCTAAAAGAATAACATAATATTTGGACTTACCTATTTGTAAAATATTTCTTATTATCTATAATAATTTTATGAGGGATACCAAAACAACATATGTTATGATGATTATGAAATCATTGATATTATATGCCTTGGTCAAAATAAGGGGAATAACCTCCATCCATTTAGTAAACTATTTGGTAGTAGTAATGATAAAGCTATGTCACTAGGAAGATTTAGGATTAATATACACTCTAAGTTCTAAACCCCATTTGGAGAAAGGCCAAAAGTCTTTAGATACCTATAACACATGACTAGGGACATGGGATAGGTTGGCATGTCATTGGCACTTCACACATTTCTTGAGATAATCACAATAGTCCAAATTCATAGTAGGCCAACAATAACCTATTTGTACAAACTTCTTGGTGATAGTTAAACCACTAAAATGACCACCACATATTCCATCAAGTGTTTATTTGATTTAAAGATTTAAGTCAAAACTCTAGATATAGTAGAGGAAAATACCATTGAATCCCTAGTTATAAAGCACACCCCCTAGTATTAAATACTAGGTATTCCATTGTTGAAAATCATTCTTAACATCTTTAGATAAATCTGAAGGAATGATACCTTTAGACAAATAACAAAATATCTATGTGTACCACATATCCAAATGATTTTTTTGTAATATGGATAGAAGGAAGATTAGTCTTTATATAAGAATGCTAATCTATCTTATGGATAAGGACAAACAATTTAGATTATTGAGAGTAAGATGGGACAAAGGAGGCCAAGGAAGCCATGGTATCAACAAACTTGTTGGCTAACCTATGAGTGGTTTAGATGACATAGTGGTTAAGGGTGGCTAATAATTATTTTGATAACATCTTATACCTTTGAGGATGTTATTATTACACTAATATATTCCAATTATTTGATTGAATACTAGATGGGAGTCCCCAAAAACTAAAGCAACTTAACACCTAGAGCCAAATCTATTTAGAGACCTATAATTAGGGCTTCATATTTTGACATATTATTATTAAAATCAAAATAAAATCTAAAAGATATGGGTATGGGAATGACTTTAGGTGGTATTATAATAATCCCTAATTCCCCTCCACATTCACATTTAGATCCATCAAAGAATAACGTCATTTGATATTTGAGATCTCCTTGGGATGTGGAGGATATAGATTCATCAGGAAATTCATAACTGGAGGTAGATTACTAGCAAGGGGTTCCTCAACTAATATATTAGTAATGATATTCCCCTTAATCAACTTCTATTTAAGGGATCTGAGATCAAAATCAATGAGAATCATAATCCATCTTTCTATTCATTGACTCTGATAGGGTTTCAAATGAATAAACTTAAGATGATCAGTATTGGTAATCACATAGGTTTTGTGATTAAGAAAATAATGGAAAAGTTTAGATGATAGGAATACTAAGGCAAAACATATATTTTAAATATGAAATTAATGAGTCTCATACTCAACCAAAGTGCATCTTATATAATAAACTGCTTTCTCTCTATGTTGTTCATCTTAATGGGTCAACATGGCACCTAAAGCATGGTCCATAGTTGATATATAAAAGTATAAATGTTTATCCTCTCTTAATAGAATAAATATAGGGGGAGATAAGAGGTATTTATTAATAGTATCAAAGGTTACCTACTAATTTAAATCCCATAAAAATGAGTGTCTTTCTTAATAATGTGATGGAATGGTTGACATCAGTCTAATAACTGTGAATTACAGCATCAGATGGAATGTAGTTTCCCTTGTATATTATGAAGTTAATTAATGTTGGAGGGAAGTGACATATTGATAATGGATTTATTTTTGGTAGGATCAAACTCAATTCCCCAAAGAAAATTAATAAAATGCAAAAGCTTTCCTAATAAAACCTAAAAGACACACTTTTTGGGGTTAAGATGAACCTGATATTTGATTAAACAAGTGAAGATTTTATAAAGGATATAAAGGTGATATTTATGATACCTTAATTTACCAAGGAGATCATCCACATAATATTTAATGATTTTGTGAATTAAATCATGGGAAATATAGGTCATGGCATGCTGGAAAGTTGCTCTTACATTCTTTAAACCAAAAGGCATGACCCTATAATAAAAAATTCCCACATGGAGTAATAAAATAGGTTTTATGTCAATCTTATAGGGTTAAGGATCTAGTTATATCCAAAAAATACATCCATGAGAGACAACATTTTGTGTCCTATAGTGAGATCTAGGAGCTAGTCAATATTAGGAGGGAGAAAATTATCTTTTGGATAGGCATGATTAAGATCATGAAAGGTAGTCCAAGAGCATAGTCTCTTTATGGGATTTGTGATAGGTACTATGTTAGATACCCATCGAGGATACTAATAGATAGGCTGGATAACATTAATAGATAACAACTTCTATAATTCTTCCTTGACAAGAAGTGTTATGTGAGGATGAATTTTATGAACTTTTTGCTTTATTGGTTTAGCTTCAAGAATGGTAACGATGTTATGGGAAACTATAGTAGGATCAATTCCTAGCATATATCTATTATACAAAGAAAATGATTTTCTATGATTAGAAAATAATGCTATGAAAATTTGGTGTTCTTGAGAATCTAAGGATTGGCTAACATTGATGTTTCACAACATGTCGAGTGTTAGTATGTTAATATCAGTTGTGACCTCATTTAAAAGACTAGTAGACTTGAATGGTACAATATTATTTAGACATGAATCTCCTACCCCTAAATACATTAAAATATATTCATCATGCCAACACTACATTACATGAATAGAGGAGGAATCTTCATCTATAAGATCAGTAAAAGCAAGGGGAAGGGATATTATTTTTTCATTGTTTTGATAAGTTTGTGGCTCTAAGTGAATGGTGTTAATTTAAAAAAATATATTAGGTGGGACGGAAATGGTATCATCAGTTACTGTGGTAGAATTGAGTAGAGATGATGGTGATTCATCATCCACATTCATAAGGATATGGGACATTAGAGTGCTATCATTGTCAACTTTAGGAGTTTTCTTGAAACTAAGGACATGTTTTTCATGTGGTTTTCTAAGTTCCTTTATGGTAACCTCATGAGGTCCTTATTCATAACATCCTAGGCCAAATCCTTTCCAAGTACATCATTATAGATAATTTTTTTCAAAGTGTGGTTAGTCAAGAAAGGAAAAGTTAGACGTGAATAGTTTGGTACATGTTAAAATTTTCTCATATAAAGGAGATTTGTCGATTCCTCCATATATTAAGTGTGTTTGGAGGTGAGGAGGTTTGAAAGGGATAAAATATCTTAATATGGCTTGGTAATCAAAATTTTGGTCAGGGCATCCATATTATTTAGGGGTTGATAAGGTGTTAAGGGTTAATAACTGATACTCCCCTACAAAGATCTCTTAGATTGTCGAATCAAAGGAGTTTTTATTAGGGATACGGGATGAGGGTATTGAATAATTACCCGACACTTCAAAAAAAAATAATGGATTTGAGTTATTTAGGTAGATCAATACATCATTAAGATGATAAGTCAAGTTACACATTTTAAATGGATGTGGGTTTGCTGGGATATCATGGATCCTACCTTTAGGTTCAAATTTAAGGAATTAAAGCAAAGTGCAGGGGACACAATGCATAGTACATATCAAAGGATGTCTTAGTAGGATGTTATATTTAAATTCTTACTATATCATGTAAAATAACTCTAGGATGATTGTATCTAACATGGGGGAAACAGTATCATTAAATTCTCATAGCACAACTAGATATTGAGCCATAATAGTTTTTTGTAACTAGAGTTGTCTAAAAGTGTGTGAGGAGATAATATTTATACTAGATCCATGTCAATAGTAACAATTTTTATTCACATTTGATTAACTTGGGTAGTGATAAATAATGGTGGGTCCTAGTCATTAGTTTGTAATGGGGATATTTTAGAATCATGAAATGTGATAGATGATGACTTTTATAAGGATTCAATGAAGGATGATCGATTCTAAGGCTAGTCTAATTATACCTAGGTGGATTTCAAGACCTCTATCATATCTATGAGATGTTGTAGAGAAGTTTGAATAATTTTATATTAATATATTTTGATGGGAAGTTGGTGGAGCTATTTTTAGAACTAATATATGTATCAAATCTGAAGGATTGTTATTTTGTGCTCTCATTATAATAGAAACCTTGGGTTTTGGGATAGGTGTTGTAAGATTGTCTATAAATGGAGTAGGGGATTTTGTAATAGACACCATGGTTTTGTTGGGATTTAAGGTTTTGTGACCCTATGTCTAGGATCGAGTGGCTATGTGTATTGCATCTATTTGAAACAATGGTGGGTTTGTTGTGTTTCTAGAATCATCTAAGTATATAGGGTCTAAAATGGGTTGATAATGAGTTTCGTTAGAGGTTATATCTTGATTTGAAGCTCATTATAACCCTCTCAGTAATGTACTATTTCCTTGGATTGATGTGACTATAGTGGTTTGATTATGAGGATAATCATGACGAAACTATTCCCATAAAATATCATCCTCTAGTAATAAATATTTAACTATATCTTTAAGCACATTATAAATTCAATATCATGCCTTGATATTCAAAGGTAAGTTCACATCTTGTTTTCCTAATACCATTCCTATTTTTGAGTATGGGGTTTAATAGGCTTTATAAGTGGTAGCATGATAAGGGAGGTTCAAAGGAGTGGATTAATAATTCTGGAATAAGACCCCCATAATGGATTTTGGATAGGTATTTACACCTTATAATACATTGTAATGGGGGATACATTCACTTTTGTGTCTTAATTCCTTTCATTGATTATTTGAATGTTTCTCATAGAGGGTATTTTATGGTTGGAATAATACCTTACATCAAGATTTTGAGGGTTTAATAAGGATTTAAGGAATTGTGTATTAAAATTATTATTTTGGGAAGATATTTTTATACTGGTGTATGTTTCTTAGAGGATGATTCCATAATGGTGGATTTTGACATTATAGAAGGATAAGGTCCCAATATGGATACTTTAGTTCAAATTGGTGGCATAACCATTTTTCCTTTTTGAGTTTGGTCAGAAGTAATAGGGATATCCTCTTAAGGGAGCTCAATTCTTATCGGTGAATGTTATAAGGATTTACCTCATGATGCCCCAAGTCATTTATTTCCACTTATTAAAACATTTCCCCTAGTTTCCTTTTTTATAGGATTTGGTTTGGCCTAAGCTATAAGGGAAGTTGGTTTTAGATTTGGTTGATGTAATGTAGCATACATCTTAGGAGTGAGTGACCTAGAGGGGATGGTCATGCTACATAAATGTATTGTAGTGACTAAAAGAGTAGTATGTGTATCTTCTAAAATATATTAATAAGTATCCCCCTTGATAGTTTATTCATCCCTCACTCTTGATTGGTTTCCTTAAACAAGATTAGGTTGAAATTCCCCAGGAAGTTCCCAAATAATGAGATTAGGAAAATTTGAGTGAAGGAAAAGGCCTAGCTGGTTCAGATGGTTTGAAAACATCTCCTATAAGGAGATCTAGGATCCTTGTTGTTTGTGAAGGTGATTCAAAATTATTCCAACTTATTTAGTAATAATTTGATCATGGATTATGCTCAATACATGGGTCTTATGATATGAAACACTTATTGAGTTTGCTTGTATAGAATTAGATGTAGAGGGATGTTTGTGGAATGGTTGTCTAAAGATATCAATGAATTGATTAGGAGGAAAATTAGGATTATTTAACTCCAACTCCCCTTGGTCGATAAGGTTCTGAACCAAACCTTTAAAGCACTGACACCTATTGACATCATGACCAAGTACATGATGATAAGAGTAGAATTCATTTTCTTTGTACCAACTATGCTTGGGGAGAGAATCATCAAGGGGTCTAATCGCGTAGTTGGGAAGAGAATAATCAAGGGTTTTGATCAAAGGAATCTTGATAATGGAAGATTTTAGGATATTATATAAAATGGAAGCATATAACTCTCCTAAGGGTGTGTAATGTCTAAGAGGAAATTGTGTTAAGGGTTTTTGTGGTTGTGTTTGGGAGGTAGAAAATTTGGATTGGTTCTTTATTTGTGGAGGTGTTGATTTTAGGACAACATTTTTTTGTGCCTTTAGCTTTGGCATTGTTAGTCCCTTTGTAGGGGTTGGGTTTAAATTTCTTATTACATAACTTAACCTTTTCTTCCTCTAAGGCTCAAATTTCTAGTTTAAGAGTAAAGGTAAAGGCTTCATCAAAACTCTTAAACGATTGCACTTATAGTGTTGATGATATATGTTTAGCGGATGATCTCACAAACAACTTGATTAATTATGGCTAAGGAAGGGAGAAAGTAGGTTGATTTATAAGGCTTCACCACCTACCTATAAATTTAGCAATGGAATCATCATCAAATTATCTGATGGTGTATAGGTTGGTTATGGTTACTTTCCTTGCAATATCAATGGAGAAGTGTTCTGAGAAGATTTGGGCCAATTGGCCAAAAACAAATGAGTGTTGAGGGATATAGATGTACCAATCTAAGGCTGGTCCAACTAATGACATGGGAAACATCCTTAAAAAGAGAGTGACATCATGAGATATAAGGTTAAAAACATGTCTAAATTCCCTAATGTGTTTTTAGGGATCTTGTTTTGAAATTTCATAAATTTTGGAAGTTCAAACTATGAGGGATATGGCCTGATTGGGATGATAGGATTAATAAATTCATTGAAAATTTTCTCATAGATGAGTATATTTTTCCTCACAGAGGCAGAGGATTCTAGATTTACCATCCTATTCATAAGGATGTTCATAAGGTCAGGATGGGTACAGTATTGAGAAATACCCCCTAAGATGTTTTGATGTTGATAGGTGGGGAATGGAGTAAAAAATGGTTGTGAAAGGGGATAACCAATAAAAGTGGTCATGATAGGTTGGGATGTAGCCACATATTATGGGACTTACAAGGGTGTGTTTTGTTGCAGAGATGAGTGAAGGTAAGTGGTAAAATATTGTGAAGGAGCTAGGTATTGAGTAGTCAAGGGGACATACTACTAAAGATGCTAACATAGATGAACCTATTATAAAGGTTGGGTTTTAGGATTTGATGTTATGCTTATTTGGATAGGTGGGAGATTGACATTGATTGAAATTACTAAATTTTGTAGTGATGTAGTGGGTGGTGGAGTAAGCATAAATTGAGGTGTAGTAACATTTTGGTCTTGGGTAACGGTTGAAGAAGGGTTAATAGATACTAATGGGGGTGGATTATCCATGGGTTATGATATGTTGGTATCAAAACCCATTGGAGATGGATTTCTAGAAGAGGAAACCATGGATTTATAAATCACTTTAGGTCCCTTTAGGGGCATGCCATACACAAACCTAGAAGATTGGGTTAAAGGGGGAACTAAAATACGTATGGCTCGAGAACTAAGATAATAATTAAGGGAAACTAGATTACTATTCAATGTACTAACAAATTTAGGGTCTCCCAATGTATAAAATTGGGGCATGCCTTCCCCCATGGATTTAGGAGAGGTAGGAGGAATTGGTGTGTTCTCCATGGATGAGGATGAGGTAGGAGTTTTGATTTGTTTTAGTGAATGTTGTCATGTTAAAACCATGTAGCACTGAAAACAAATGAAGAATGAAATGCAAAGATACACAATATTCTTTTGATTATCTCATTTTAGTGAAAACAAACACACACACTACTATACTTACTTAAAATATTATTACTAAATTTAGAATATGTTAGGGAGAAGGGTTAATGAGGGTACTATGAAATGGTAATTTAAAGCTAGTTTCAGGTTTTGTTTAAAGCTGAGAACCTATATATATGTAAAGGTACATTGAGTCCTGATTTTGTGTTGGAAGGAAGTACATGGCTTGGTATTGGGGCTTGTTATGGCTTGGTAAGGGTGTCTAGTGCTTAGCCTTTATACTTATTTTTTAAAAAAATTATACTCGGTCATTACATCGAGTCAGTTTTCCCCTTGGTGATGAAATCCAAGTAGGTCCACCTTAGGTAGGAAATGTTTTGATGCTTCTTTTAAAGATTACTATGATTTGGTCATGTGTGAGAGAGTGTGACTATCATGATGTATTAATCCACTTAAATTAATCTATGTTTATTATCTAAACAAGTAGAGGAATGAATGCATTTTTTTCTAAACCTTAAAAAGGAAAGCAAAAATTTTGTATTTTCTCTTTTTTGAATGCAAACACACAATGAAGAAAATGTAACTAATAAATGATTTCACAATGAAATATAACAAGAATAATGAGACCTAAGGTTCCCACCGGTCGTGCCAAAATGTTTTAATATTTTTTCACTCATTTTTATTAATAGATAAACTTTACTCAAAATAGAAATGATATAGGGTTTTAAAATGGATACTTATGATGGAGGTTATGCACTATTGATTCAATGAAGTAGAAATTCCTTTTTGGCTAGGAAGAATTACCTACACATAAGATCTTACTTAGACAAGGTTGATTAATAAGATAGATAAGTGGACTACTTGATTCTATATAAGTTATAAAAAGTGGTACACTTCTTTAAGAGGATGTCAGTCCACTATTTTATGCAATCAAGAGGATAGTGTAATAATAGATATTATAACAAAGCATATGTTAAGATGTGATATGGAAATGAAATGGATTAATCTACTACATAGATCTGTTATCAAAGATTTCATTCCAATAAGTTATAGTTGAATCTTCTTGTTCTTGTATTACTTATAATTATTCAGTGATTGCTTCTAGAGTAGGGGAAACTCTATTGTACAAAGTCCTAGCTCAAAGGAGATATAACTCTAATTTGTGAATAACGGGTGAGGGGCTATAGGCAAATCATGGATGGAAACCCATTTACAATGTCTAATAATGTCATCTACAAATAGAGATTCATGATTTTAAGACTAGAGAAATCAAATTAAAATTACTTGGGACTATTGAACTAACTTCAAATTGTAGATAGAAAATAAAAACATAGGGATCGATGTCGATTATCTTAGAATCAGTATCAATTATTAAATCTATGTCAATTTGTGTAAGAATCATCTTCAATCCTGAAAATGGGTATAGAAAGCTCAGGATGGGGCCTAAAAGTGGGGTTTAAGGGATTCTAAATGGTTTAGGGATAAGTTACTAATTATCAAAATAGACTAAGGATAATAAACATAACATACATATACAATATATGAATAAAAATATATTTAAATGAGTAATATATTTACCTCTAAAATGCTTTTAGTATTTCAAAGATTTATCACATTGATGCAGATGTGTTTAACCTTTGGATGAGTGGTGATGGACTAAGAGAGGTATGGGGTTCTTCCATAGGTATTCCATGGCAATTTCTCTAGCATTCTAGTTTATGAATTTAGGATCCATTTTCTTGAGGATGGTCTAAGTTTAAATTGATGTTGATCCTAATAATATTGATGATGATCATGAGGATCGATGTCTATCCAATCTAATTTTACCCTATTCATTCAAATAACTCCCATTCACTAGGTTAAACTTAGTCTAAATTATTTTTAATGAGGTTCGGCTAGGGAGAAGTTGTTAAGAGGTTGAAATAACTTACTTTTAATAAATGTAAGGGGATTTTACTAGATTTAGGGAGGGTTAATTAGTTACCTTGGTAAAAAGTAATTCGTAATACTAATTATGCAACGTAAGATCGTAAATGGTAAAACAATTTTAATTAAAGTAAAAAAGGATGAGGAAAGGGTAAGAGACATTTATTAATAATATAATATTGTAAATTAGTAGTGTTTATACTCATGTCAACAAGAATATCACACCAATATTCTACATAGTCATAATCATCTCGTTGATCCTAGATTTGTGGTATGTCACTCATATAATTTTATGCATTTGTATATGTCAAACCCACTACATCATACTATGGTATTGAATTTTATGATTTATTTCTATTTACCATGTGTTGTATCGTCTACCTTTGTTGTGATTATATTACTTATATTTATTGGAGTATTAGCTAAAGATATAATTTCCTTTCTCTATTCTTGCTCTACATATTCATCCTCTTTTGAAACATTAACCATTGTACGTTCATGCTCAAATGTGGCATAGTGATTGACTTTATCCATTTTTACCCTCATTACTCGTAGCCATGATTTTTCTAGTTCTGCATTGCATTAATCCAAGATAAGGTTGATGTGAAATAAGACGTCACATGCTTTTCTTCCAAGTGTTACTATAATCCCATTAGATCTAATGTAGCAATAACCCCTGATAATATTACCCAAATGTTTTCGATCATACCCAAGATATTGGATAAATGTCATTGTTCATGAAAAGTGAAAATCTCAACCTCAATATATTTATTGTCATCGTTATGAAGACTAAGCATCAAAGGCTCTATATATGAAGAATGTTTTTGAGTTGCCTCATTTCAAACCACATTAGCCTTATTTAGTATGGCTTGCTATTGATTTTACTTTGTGAAAAATATTTTCTTGAGGATGTTTTTCTTCTTATCTTGAGTTTTTTTTTTTTTTTTTTACAACTACTCCTTTTGTGCTTTCTTTTATAGTAACTTCTTGTTTTCAATTTGTTCCCTTTGTGTGCGTTATTTATGCAACCTATATTTTTCTTTATTTAACCTTTTATGTTCTAATTTTTCTCTTTTTAGTTTTTTTTCTCTATTTTTTCCTTTCACAAACTTTCTTGTTCTAATTTTTCTTTGTATAACCTTATTTTTTTGAATTTTTCACTTTTCAATCGTTCTTTTTCGATTTTTTCTTTGGATAAATTGGCCATTTCTAATTTACCTGTTTGTGAATATGTATTGAGTAATTATTTCATTACATTATATGACAACTATTTTTAGATTTTAGATCAAGATATGCATTGTCAAATATCATAATTATTATATCAATATTTAAATAAAATTCCAAAACATTATATGGTTATGTATTATTTAATTATTTCAATTTATTAAATGATAATTTTTTTAAATTAAAAAACAAATCATCATACGCCATAATTAATATGTTGTAATAATATATTACTATTATATTAATATTTAAATAAGATTCTAAAATTTTATATAAATATGTCTGGACTAATTATTTGATTTCGCTAAATGATAACTATCTTTAGGTTAGAACATCATTTATCATAGTCGATGTGCATTAATATCGTGTTAAGATATTTAAATATAGGCTCAAAAATTTTGTTGTGATTGAGTTGTAGTTCGCTCAATAGTCTTCTGCAAATAAATATAATATACACAAGTGTAATGCATTTCAATCATTTTCCATCCTTTTTATATAAATGTGAAATGTGATTGTTGGGCTTATGTCATTGGCTTGAAATTAAAATAAAATTCCAAAAAAAAAAAAAAAAACCAGAAAGAGAAATACGTGATGGATAAAATGAACCCAAAAATCTCTTGCATTTTGAATCTCGAAGTTATATTGCATGTAGAGTTTATTCAAGGTTTTAAAGTTTGGAATTCATTTTAGAGTTTTTAAAGTTTATGTAATTTTGAAAAGTTTAAATGAGTTTTATAATATTAGGAAATATTTTTAAGTTTATTTTTTCATTTTTAAGTTAAAATTTATTGTATATGTCAAAGTTATATAAGTGAGATGGTGTTTCAATAGTTTATGAGGTAAAGACAAATATTTTATGTATTAAATCATGTAAAATATTTTTAGATCAATATTTTTAATCATATTCTAGGATCTATCATCATTACAATCAGAGAAGAAAAAGAGAATAGTGTGATTTTGATGATGGTTCATAAAATGTGATCTAAAACATTGATTTAAAAGTGTGACCCTAATGATGACTCAAAGAATGTGATTGTAAATGTTGATCTAAAAATATTTTAAATGGTTTGATCTATAAAATCTTTTATTTTATGTCTGGGTTGTTTCAACAAGCCAATTTCCTTCTATTATGTATTATGAATCAAATAAATTGGGTAATTCACATAATAAAAATTCTCATTGTCTAAATCAAAACCCATCAATTTTGTAGCACTATGACACCTTCAACAACAAAAGTGCATCAGAAAATATTCCACTACATATGTTGCACCTTTAGAAAAATTCATTATACCAAAGTTCGGTGGAATAAGTATCATGCAAATAGATTGAAACAAAATAAGGAGCATGGTAATGATTGAAGTAATACAACACACACTTTTCTAGAGGCGTTGCTTTGCACAAATATTTTGATCAATGAATCCCAAAAGAAGGATTGATTAGGTGCATTTAACATAGTATATCATGAATCTTAAAATGAAATTTCATACAATAACTTTCATTACAGTTTGTCTATTTATTTCAAAGTAATTTTGTTACATGTTCAATTAGTGTTTGACTGGAAATTTGAATTCCTTGACATCAACAAATTTTTATAATGCATCTTTACTAATGCATATGGCATACATAAGATCACATAAAAAATTTAGATAGAAATAAGGGCATACAAAATGTCCCCACTATAAGAGAAGGTTCCACCTAATAGTGAGATACTTCACAAGAGGAGGGTTCTAGAAAAAATATTTATGTTTAATAATAGAAATAATAATAAAATTGAATATTTTGATTATTAGGGAAACATGAGTGAATGTTAGCATGAGTGCATAGATAGGTAGGCATGAGCTTAATAAATATGAAATAATTCCATATGTTGAGTGTTTATCTCATCTTTATTATTATAAATTTTATCATTCGATCCATTTATAGTTTTTGTATTATGGGACCACTAATCATTCAATAGTGACAACACACAATTTCATACAATATCACATAATGTCACACATAAGGCCAAATGCGACATATAATGAACATGAACATGTCACAACAAGCAAGGCCAAAAACCACACATAAAGGATATTAAGAATGTCACAGACAAGGGACATAGATAATTCATACACATAAGGCCAAGTGTCTAAACATAATAAACAATTAATTTATATCATATAATGAAAGAAAGTAACAACATTAGAGGAGCATAAAAAAGTGAAAACTAGTAAAGAACCTAAATACTATCAAGACAAAAAAAATCAAAAGGAAAATATTCTAAAATAATAACCTATATTGATTTTTATTGAATGAATAAAATAATTACATAAAATCACATAAATAAATATTGACTTAGAATTGGAATTGACATGCAAAATTCAAAAATCTAAAAAAAAAAAAAATTGACTTGTTATTTTTAACAACTTTTATTTTTAGTAAGCTTTGCATGAAAGAACGTGTAGCCCTAAAAATATTCAAAAATATTATGAAAATTAAAATTAACCTATCATAATAATTTAAATTTAAGTTCACATCTATTTATAAAAATTAAAAAATATTGAATAAAATATTAAAAATCATTTTCAGACCCTCAAATGGTCATGTATGGCCTCTGAAAAGTTTTTAAAATGTCCCTTATTGGATAGGGAGGGTTATGGCTGCATAAAAAAAAATTAGATGGTCATTTTGGCACAAAATAGATCTGAAATGAGGTGTGGATCAAAAGTTATTGCCTCTAAAATTTTTGTCTCATTTTTTGCATGATTCTCTTATGATTAAAAACAATTCAGCTCATGCGATTTCCTATGATTGGACTCCTACCATTTATTATTATCAATGTTCTTAATCTCCAATTCTAAAATCCAAGTGATGTATTCCTATTATAATACTTCCTACTATATCAAATATCTATTATAACTTTGTTTCCCTATGTCCATTGTCTTCTTATCCAAAACCTATATTATATTTTCTTTCTTCTTCTTTGGTACATGCTACTTCCAGTCTATTTATTCATATTCTTCTCATTTTACATATTCTCCATGGAAACCATATAATCTTAAATATTAAATACTAGAGAGATATCAAAATTCTATGGTAAATTCACCTCATAAGCATTGTCATTAATTTTATTCACAAATCGACATGGTCCAATTTTCTTGTACTTCAAATTTTTGTATATGCCTTTCAAAAATATTTCTTTCCTCAAACAAACCATAACCAAATATCCTTTTAAAAATATCTTTGAAATTATTATAACATTTGTTGTTGCTTTATATTTTTTAGTACTTTCCTAAAGTTTTCTCCTCACTTCTTCTTATAACTATTGTATATGTTCTACAAATACTTATGCATCATCATTTTGTAGTTGGTGACTTCACCAAATCTAACATGCACCCATATGATTTCACCCATAAAAAATTTTCACGTTGATTTGTTCATTAAACTATTATATGCAAATTTAGTTTGTGGTAAAACTAAGTCCCATTACTTGGGCTTCTCTCCTACTATGTATCTCAACAATTTTCCCATGCTCTTGCATACAAATTTTGCATGTCCATCTATTTAGGGGTGATATGCACTACTGAATTTTAGTTTAGTCCCCATATTATTCCATAAAGTCTTCCAAAAAATGACTTATAAATTTTCTGCCCTTATCTGATGTATTTTTTTAGAACACCATGCAATCTCACAATATCATTGAAAATATTATGCAACTCTAGTGGTATCATTGGTTTTATTACATGCAATAAAATGAACCATCTTATAAAACCTATCTACAACAACATAAAATGAATCATTACCTATATGTATGTTTGGTAATCCCAACTTAAAATCCATACTCAATTGCATCCATGGTCCTCTTAGAACTAGTAATTACATTTACAACATTGTATTATATGAATATCCTTTAGCACCCTGACATATCCTACACACTAAAACATATCTTGTCACATCTATATTCATCTTTGGCCAAAACTACTCATCATATACCAAAGCTATTGGCTTCATATTATCAAAATGTCCAACTAAACCACCACTATGCAATTCTCTTTATAATATTGGCTCTTGGAGACACAACTGGAATAAATAATTATAATCCTTTCAAGAGATAACCATCTTCTATTAGACATTAATTGTGAATGGTACTTGTCTTACTTGTAAATGGATTTATGCATTGCTTGATTATCTTTCTAAAATTTGGATTAGTATCAAATAATTACTTAACAAATTTAAATACTACTTCACTTACCATAGTAGTTAACAATGTCACTCTCCTACTCAAATCAAAATCTACTTGATTATGCTTTCCTAATTTAGGCTTCAACAAAATAGTATATCATTGAAAAAAAGACACCCACTTTGCATGCCAACTATTTAACTTATTTTGAGTGTTCACATACTTCAAAGCCTTATGATCCATAAATAAGATAAACTCCTTGGGTACAAGATAATGCCTCCAATATCTTAATGCTTGTATAATTACATGAAATTTGATATCATATGTAGAATAATTATTTCTCGCCTAATTCAATTTCTCACTAAAATATGTTATTGTATTTATTTATTGACTCAACATAAAACCAATTTGCAAATGTGAAGCATCACAATCAACCTCAAACACTTTACTAAAATATAGTAATGAAAAAATAACTTTTCTATAATCTTCTTATTCAAAAACTCAAAGCTTTATATGGCTACTATTGTCCACGTAAATTATTTTCCTCTCATGCAATATGTTATTGATGCAACAATACTACTAGAATTTTTAATGAACTTGATATAAAAATTTGTTAAACAATGAATTTTTTTTACCTCTATGCTCTTTGGAATAGGCCACTCGAATATTAAATTTACCTTTTCTTCATATATTTTAATACCATCTTTTAAAACCATAAATCATAAAAATACCAAACTAATCTACATAAACATGCACTTCTTCAAATTTGCTTACAACTTATTCTTTCTTAACAACTCCAATATTATTCTCAAATATTGTAAGTGTTCTTCTTTAGTCTTATTGAATATCAAAATATCATCAAAATAAAACACCACAAAATTACCAATGTAATCTCATAACACTATATTCATCACCCTAATTAATATGATGGGTGCATTAGATAATTTGAGTGATATCACAATCCAGTCACATTACCCATCCATAGTCTTGAATGTTGCTTTACACTCATCTCCTTCATGAATTTTAATCATATAGTAACCACTTCTTACATCAATATTGGTAGAGTATTTTGATCCTAAAAGCACATCCATCATCTTATCTAAATGAGGTATAAGAAATTTATATTTAATAGTAATTTTATTTCTTGTTTTACTAGACACACACATCCTCCACCCTCCATATTTATTTGGATTTATCAATGTTTGTGTTTCACATGGAATCATGATCTTCTTTACTACCCCATTTTTAACTAATTTAGTAACCTATTTATTCAATTCTCCATGTTCTATTGGGTTCATCCTATAATTTTCTTGATTGGGTAGACTTGATCCTTAAATCAAATCAATATTATTTTGAATGTCTCTCTTTGGTGGTAAACCATCTTCTGTCTCATTAGGTATAACAACTGCATACTCTTTCAACACTTCTATTATTTATACTAGTATTTACACCATTTTTGTATCTTCTTTCTTTGATACTAATGCATAAAAATATCTTGTCATCTTCACGTATTTGATAAATTATTTTATGGATATCATGTTTTTAGCCTACCCTTATTCTTTAATAGGTAATAAAACTACATTCGTACCATCTTTCCTAAAAGTATATGTGTTCTTTGTTCCATTATGAATTTCTTTTTCATTAAACCTCCATTGTCTTTTCAATAACACATGGCATGCATCCATTGGTATTACATCACACCATATTTTATCCTTGTAAGTTTTTCTTGTAAAAAACTTGATTAAACACCTTTTATCTAATGTAACTTCATTCCCTTTATTAAACCATGAAATTTGATAAGGATTAGGATGTTTTTCACATTGAAAACCTAGTTTCTCAATCATGTCCTTAGAAACCATTATTTCACAACTACTACCATTTATAATTACTTTACAAATCTTACCTCTTAAATTTTATCATGTTTGAAATATATTTATTTACAACCACATATCACCATATTTCTTATTCTTCACGTATTCTTTCCTTGGATAATTCATTGATCTTCTCATCTTGATATTTTCTCTAATATTTGTTGTTGCAACTTTAGTATTTTGCTCTTCTATCTCAGCCTCAACTAAATTCAATCTTTGACAATAATGTTGCTTCCTTTCTTGATCTTGATACTATGGACACTTAGACACTCTATGTCCTCCACATCTATAAAAAATATAGCATTGATTTAGAAACCATCCTCTAACACAACCATACACTTATCCTCTCTGAAATATTCTTCCTCTTTATTTTTATTGAAACCCTAGTCTACTATGCTCCTACCTTTATGCACCAAATGATGACTCTCCTTTAGTGGGATAAAACCCACCTATACTGCTATTCAACCCACCTTGTCCCCTTACTACATAGGATGGTCCTCTTCTTGGACCAACTGATATTCTAAAATATTATCTATTCTATTTTTATTTTGCCTTCAAAGCTAATTGATAAGTCTCTTCCATGTAAAGTATTATATGCATGCCTAATTCATATTGAACAGGAAATTTAAAACCATTTACATACCTTTCAGCCATCTGTTATTTTATTTCATCATGTTCCGTGGGTATGGAAAGCTTGTAAAACCCATCTATATATTCTTGTATATTTTGATCATTTTTCCTTAGGGTTTGTGCATAATCTAAGGGAATAAATTTAATATTCATATTCTTATCCATATTTTTCCACATGTTGATCTTATCTTTACCTTTTCTCTATCTCTCTTTTTGAAATTCATCCCACCAAATCATTACATGATCCTTTAATTTCATGCATGCAAACTTTACCTTCTTGTCTTTCCTCATAGTTTTACATTCCAAAAACATTTCCATACTATTCATCTAGTCTATCATCTCTTATAGTGTTAAACATCCTCCATAATATGGAACTTCAGTCTTGATTTCTTTGTTCCTTTCCACTAAATCTCTAACCATCCTCTCTTCCATTGATGGTGGTTACTCTTGTTATTCATCCTCTTACTAACCTTCATCTTCATGATTTATTTCTTCCTCTACATCATCTTTTGCTCTTATTTATCTTTGATTTTTGATAATTGCAGTTAATTATTCCACTTGAATTTATATCTCTTGCATAATTCTATTCATATAAGCAATTCCTCCTTGTCCTCTGACCATCTCTTATACGTTTAAGATTCGAACTTACTTTGATACTAAATAATGAACCCAAATACTGTCAAGACAAAAAATCATAGGCACATATTCTACAAAAATAAAATGTACTGATTTGTATTGAATGAATAAAATAATTACACACAAATGCATAAATAAAACTAAACTAAAATTTGTATTTGACATGCAAAATTCAAAAATCTAAAAATTAAAAAAACTCGATCTATTATTTTTAACAGTAGTTATTTATAATAAGTTTTATATGCAAGTGTGCACAAAATTAAAAATAATCAAAAATATTTTAAACAATAAAATTAAATTATTAGACAAATTAAAACTAAATTTCATGTCTAATTAAAAAAATGTACAATTTCTAAAAATAGAAAATTCCTAAAAACAATATTAAAATGCATTTTTGATCCCTCAGAAGGTCATGTATGGCCTCTAAAAAGTTTTAAAAATGTCCCTAACATGATAGGGTGGTTATGGATACAATAAAAAATTTAGGATGGTCATTTTGGTGAAAATGATACCTCAAATAGAGTTACAGATCAAAAGTTATGGCCTCTGTAAGTTTGGATTCATTTTTCACATCAACTAGTCTACATTATCCATTTATGTCAATGTCATATTATATCAAATTAGAATATCCATTTAGCATAATATAAGATATGAGTAATTACCAAGAGATATGTAAGATACGTATCTCAACATGGTATAGATGTCATAGATAAAAATAATATGTTGATATTATTACCTATTGAATAAGATGCCCCTAGCATAAGCATGACCATTAGTTAGAAGGGAATCCAAAATATAAGAATCCATGTATGATATGTATGTCATGCATCACACTAATATATCTCATGAAATACATGTGTATGATAAATCATATTATATTTAACAAAATGTGTTATAAATAACATGTGTAAAGAAGCAAAATAACAACTCTTATCATGATTATTTATTTATTTATTTTTTGGTATTTTGGAAATATTTGAACGTTTATTTATTTTTAAATATTTTAAATAAAAATAGATTATCAAGGATTTCAAAGACAAAATGATAGGAGGGATCCAAATAATTCATAACATGTGTCAAGTCATAGTGTGTACTAGATGTGATGGTATGTCAATGTGGATAAAGTGTAAGCAAATAATATGACCTCACTAAATATGTGTATTAAAATAATGTAGCTTAATATAATATGTGAAAATAATAATAATAATAATAATAATAATAATAATAATAATAATAATAATAATAATAATAATAATAATAATAATACATGTAGTATATGGAAGTAAGACTGTGAAATCATATAAGCTTGAATGGCATCCAAGGATGTGTAGAGTGAGAAGGTGATGTGTAGTCAAATATGCATATTAGAGTTTTTGGATTAGTATATACATGTAAAAGGAAAGGGTCAAATAAAACCAAGATAAGGGATATAATAAAGTTTAATGTAAACACATACGAACACATGAGTAGATATGAGGAAGTAATGTAGAATAGAAAATATTGACACTTAACTAATTATTTAGCTAACAAGTTCATGTAGAGTTCCTAGATAACATATGTAATTACCACTTAAATTATTTGTTAAGCCATTAATTGGGATAAGATGTCGATATGTAAGTATCAAGTTAGCAAGAATATCATGCCAATCTTCTAAATAGTCATAATCATCTTCTAGATCTTCAAATTGTGGTATGCCACTCTTATCACTTTTTGAATCTATATATGTAAAAAAACTACATCATACTATGGTATTGAATTTTATAATTCATTTTCTTTTCCATGTGTTGTATCATCTACCTCTATTATGAATATATTTTCTAGCTTTGTTATAATGTTAGTTGAATATTTTTTTTTATTTGTCTATACTTTCTCTACATATTCATCATCTTGAAATGGTGTCACCTTCATCGTGTCCTTGCCACTGAGCCATCACACCAAAGAACATGTTGGGGCCTATATCTGACATGTCATCAACACATATAACAACAACCTATGCTAAACACTTTGGCTCTATATGAAAGTACCATTGTACTCCCATCCACACATCTACTTCAACTCGTACAGTCTTAAATCTAAAAACCATCAACTCTTTACCTCATCATTATATCCCTCTAGATACTCTATCTCTTCTAGAGAGATCACCATGTAGGAATCAATCTACTCCAACTCTAAATAATAATCAGTGCATGTATCACTCTTGATAGTTACCAATAAATAATATGACAGATAAATTAATACCATACTTCTCCTCATAGCCTCAAGATATCAACCATGTTGAACATGGCACAAGTGGACCAATCATATCTCCAAGGAATTCATCACGTTACTCAGTGCATCAATTCACCTACCAATTTTTCAAGCCTTAATAATGCATCTAAAATGCATCATGCTCTACTCATGTCTAACCACATAATCTTCTCCTTCTGAGAACACTAGGTCTCACTTTATCTTCTTCATATTCTCTTTCCACTAATTTACACTACTTCAAATAGGTATAATGCAAGGTATCTAGTATACCTACTCCTTTGCATGAATTTTTCTATCATCTACAACATCCTAGCTAACAACACATGGTTAGTCAGATACCACATCATACACCCCTTCTTCTTTGTTTTTGAGAACTACACATACTTGATTTCAAATCAATCTTAGACTTTGACTTATGATTTAAACTTAACCCTATTATAAGGATTAGTTCTAACTACCATCACATCACCCCAAGAAATATCTAATATTTCTAAATGTTCACTTAGTCAATACAAGGAGCCATGATATTCTCATTTTACCACCACTATGGATCCTTTGGCAATTCTAAATTTAATATTCCTAAAGGTACAAGAATAAACTATCTCATCCATCCTCTTGATGGGCATAAAATTCTTATTCAACATAGGAACATGATTCACATCCTTCAACATTTTGATTCTACCATCATGCAGCCTGATCTTTATATCCCCTCCCTCTTCCCACATTCTCTAATGGATGATCATCACCCATATATAGACAGACTTTCCACTACATGGTTAGTAACCCAAAAAAAAATCTCTATGTGGATACATGTGAAAATATTCTTTTGATTCAAACACTCAAGCATTATCACTTGATCTACTACTACTAAGGCAAAAATCCTCATGTGATGTGTCTTCCTCAAAATCTGTTGTGTTGGTCTTAGTTAAAGGTGGATTATGATTTACATCATTCTCCTCATTCTTCAAATTCCATCAACCCTTATGCAAGTGTCCTAGATTTCCATAATGCCAGTACCTAGTATTCTACTTCAATCCTCTAGACTTTGATCTATATGTTGATCTCCAATGTGTTCTCTTCTCACTATATCTCCCTCTCATACACAAAGTTTCATTACTTAAGGATGCATTAGAAGACATTATTCTCATCTCATTTCCAAGAAATATTTCAACCACATCATAAAACTTAAGATTTTTTTATGATGAATTATTGATGGTAATCACCACATGATACCAACTATCAGGGAGTGAACATAACAAGGTGATAGCCTTGTCTTCATCCTCCATATTCACACTGATGGAAATTAGCTTGCTAATGACAGTGTTGAACTTGTTCAAGTGAGCAACAATGGATGAACTCTCTTTCATCCTCAAACTATTCAACTAAGTCTTTCGGAATACTTCATTTTTTGTTGACTTTGTTTGGTATAGGTTATTCAACTTCTCCCATAAATATTCTATGTCTTCTCCTTAGAAACATTAAAGAGCATAGAGTCAACAAGGAAAATATAGATTGTATAAACTACCTTCCTATCCATCTCTATCTAATATTCATCTGTCATAATATTGGTTTTGCTTGCAAGACCCTTCAAGGCTAGAGTTTGGTCATTCTACACCAAGATATCTTCCACCTTCATCTTCCATAAGGAGAGATTTTTGACATCAAAATTTTTCTACTTTAAATCTAGTTACTCCTCATGTCACTGCAGTAGCTCCCACTTGCACAAAGTTCCCTAGCTCAATATAAACCACTCACATAAGAGTTTTTTAAAGAGCCTAGATCTGATACTAGATGTTAGGAAATAATATTCCAAATGGCATGCGAAAGTAATAACAATGTGGAATAACAAACTAAAATAAAAAAATGAACAAAGAATATCACTAGATAACATAGAGATTACATGGAAACCTTGACAATAATCAAGGAAAAAACCATGGGAGAGTCTAGTATTATATTAAATTTATAATAATAAACCTCTCCACAAAGCTTCCTCGTAACACACTTCTCATACAATGATTTCACACAACATCTATATAAGGATATGCAAAGCCTTCAAATAATAAATATATTTACAACACTAGTTAACATACAATCTTTCTTAAAATCCTCACAAGGATACTACATTAAACTTCATACACTTGCACTCTATCTTTTCAAGCTTCTGCACTTTCACTCTTTTTACCAAGGTTACAATACATAAAGGGAGAGTCATACATATATAGGAATACAATGAAGAAAAGAGAATAAAGGATGAAAATGGAAGAGAGAGAAGAAAATGCACATCCCTCCATGTGATGTAGATCTATACTCACTTTCTATCTAGACCTAACTCCCAAGGTTAATTCATCTTTCTTTATAAGCCTTCTTGATTTAGGTCTTAACTAGGCCTTGTGTAATCCACAACATATAAAATTGTACTATAAGACGTCGTATAATCCTAAAACCACTAAAATATTGTTAATCACCTTTCAAATTATGAAACTAAAATATTTGGTGAATTTCCCATGGTTCAAATATAATCTATGAGCTCTTAAAATTAGAAACCCTAACTGGTCTAAGTGGAGTTTTGTGTAGGCCTAAGAGGGCTCAAAATGATGTAAAATGAATACCTTCATGTTTCAATGGCTCAAAATAGTTTCATATGTTCTATACCCAACTGATAAAATTATATCACTTAACTTTAATTCCATATAACCTCTCTAGACTCAATAATAACCATGATTTATTGACTGTTACCATCTTCTTCACTAGTTCATGCCTGAGAATCACTCCTATTAGGTCATATATTATTTGAAGACACCAAATAGTTTCTTGAGATTAGAAAATGTGTCTATATATATATATATATATATATATATATATATATATATATATATATATATATATATATATATATATATATATATACATACCTTAGACAACACTCACAACACATGGAGTTATGTAAAGGGTCTTAACATTGTTAAAAGGTCTTTCACTATTTAACCATCTCTATTTAGGCCTAGGAGAACTTAACAAAAAAAAACAAAGTGGGTATGTTTAACCTGATCAAGGAAAAAATGAATCTTGACTAACCAAATGACTTTCAAGCACTCTAAGTACTTTAATATGGTATATCTAGATTGACTCCACCTTTCCAAAGATTTAGTTCTTCTTTTCTAACTCCCAATCACTATTTATTCATGATTTTGAAAGTATGGTGTGAGACAGTCGAATTGTAAATAAGAAAAACATAGGATTTGATTACAGTTATCTTACTTGATGCTATTAATAAGTTTTTAAAAGGTTTCCTTATTTTTCATTGTCCTTTCACACCATACTCACAAGTCTCAATTACTCAAATATGTAAAGATTCATTGTTAATGGTCATGCACAAATGTCTTAATTGTCTTATCAACCAAATTCATACACAATTTGTTTGTGTTGGAAATGAATACAAAATTATATACATAAACAAAAATTGACAATAATATAAGATCTAGAATCACTTTTCATTACCTTTCCACATTCTTTACAAAGTTATTTCCATCATTTGTTTATGTGTTCAAATGAACAAACATAAATTTGTATATACCTACAACTTTCTTGAACCACATGAGATTGCATATCTTGCATTAGAGTCATATAAAGAAATATGTAAACATAGGAAGTGATCACAATAAGCATTCCTCAAAATGAAATTCTTTATTGGCATTCTTTCATGTATATTGTCTAGACTTACACATAGTCCTTCATTCTTGTTGTGGTAGACTCCTCACTATTTCATTTTTACCCTGTCTACCCTGTTCTCTCCTATCTTTTTTCTCACTACTTCAAACAAAAACCTACCTATTATACTTAAAAGACTTTATATATATATATATATATTTGTAACAAATCCTAACTATTTATTGATTCAAGAAACTTCCAACTATCCCTAGACCTACATAGGGCGATGGACACCATAACTACCCCCTCACAACTTAACCTAACTTAGCATAAAATTCTCATAAGAAAACACTTATATTATCCACCTAGGTCCTTTAAGACTCCCTCATACAACCTGATCCCTTATATTCCCTAGTAGACCTAAACACACTATTAAACTCTCATTATAATTTTGAAAATCCAAATTAGACAATAAGCAGGAAAACTTATTTTGGACTCAAAATTTAAATTCAACTTATAATTCATGACTCCTTATCAACTTGACACAAACCTTGGGACACTTATGCATCAAATGTAGGCTATTTTTAGGATACCCTTACATCACCATGAGTCCTCACTATTCATATTATCCCTCACATGTGCAAGGTCCAATATTACAAGGCATATTCATGATGCACCTTGACCTTCTCCATGTGTTCCAAAATGGTATGCCCCACCTTGCACATGCATCCAATATGGAATAGTGATCCTTGTCCCCACTTTCGCATGTGCATCTACATTATTCAAAACATTCTTCAACTTTTGACTTCACATTCACATGCCTAAGGACAAATTGCATCCCACAGGCACATGGGTGAATATTTGTTCCCCACATGCTTTCAAATATCACCCACCAAGATATGGCACCCCATTTTTCTCTCATAATCTTTTAATCAATTAAATTTTCCATGTGGAACACACCAAATAAATAAAAAACCACCTCATAGGTAAAACCAACACTAACTCACACTTTAACCCCATCAACATAGTCACTACCGACTCACTACTATGAATAGTAACTACCACCTCATCACATGAATAGTGGCCATGAATAGTAAATCATGAATAGTGTCATGTGAATAGTGACTTCACATCCTAACACATGTGTCTCAGTAGGGTTGATGGGTTAAAATAATGATTTGTCCATAGGTGATTATAATCATTAAGATGACTTGGATTAAATAATGATTTTTGGTTGTGCCCCAATAGGGAGAATCTAATCATGATAAATTAATTATGCCTTATTAGGGCAGATTGGAAAGCATAACTAAAGGATATAACCTATCATACAGATTAAATATGAGTGGATTCCAATGTAGATGTGATTGTCTAATGACTGAAGAAGCTATAAACAACCAGGCACATGAGGATACACAAAGTGATGAAAGAGATCATTGGAAGAAAAAAGGTGGTTAAGTTGACTCAAGATATGTCATGTATCTAAGTGCTACCTAATAGTCTAAATAGACCTTAGGCCAATGTAGTTCACCCAAAATTAGGATAAAATGAAATGAGGAATAAAACAAAATAATAAGAATTGATCAATGTGAATAATTCAATTGTACCTGCCAATGTAAAGATGCTCATCCTTATTAGTATTAATACAACCTAAATGGTAAATGGGTTGATTTGATCAATGAGGGCAGGAGGATTTTCCAAAGTGAATAAATAAAATTTTATGTGGAAAATTTTCTTTTAAGATCCACTAAATTTTTTTTTTGTAACACATGATGGTATGTACCATGATAGAAAACACCACAATGACCTAGTGTAATGTGCATAAGGACCGACTCCTAATGCAATAAATAATTGAAAACAATGTACCAATGATAAAAACCATGAGAAAATGTTAACGTATGAATATGTATGGACTAAATAATAATGTTCAATGAATTACCCAATGAATGTATATATATTGAGTTAGGTTATAATGATGAAATCAAACAAATAGGCAAACAGACAACTAAGCAAATAAACACACAAAAAGCATGAAAGTAAAAGCAACATAAAACATCTTGTCATCAACTAAGTTAATATATACATGTGAGGACACAATGGAATGATAAATATTCATTTAACCCAATAAAGGTTATTTTCAAAGGAATAACATGTGGGGATAAGATATCTCGATATAAGTTGCACACTTCAATATTGCCCTGATAGGGAAAAGGTTACAAGCTTGGACTAAAAAGTGTGAATTGGATGGTTCCCCTAAGAAAAGATACATCCAAAAGGAATATAACATCCCATAATGGAAAAGGAATGGATTGGAACTAACAATGGATTTTCCCCATTAGGGGGATCAAGGAGGGTTGCCTAGGTTCAAGACAGGGCCAATGTTTTTTATATTTTTGAGCTTTATATCTCTCTAGGATATTGTAAGATGATTTTCTAATTTTTAGGATTTTGAAATATTTTGATTGTTTCTAAAATTTTTGGGGTATATTAAATCATTATAGGTTGACAAGATTCCATTCGTTAAATGATAAAATCATTTAAAAAAGGGTGCTCATAAAATAGCAAGAGTGTTGGATGAGGGTGCTCATAAAATGACAAGAGTGTTGGAAAAATGATGATCAAGATAACTTCAATTTAAATTGATAATGAGACCTTAAGTCACTAAAGTTACACCTTACAATGGAGGAATCTATCTAGGTAGCATTAAGTTCTTGAATTAGGCAAATCACATAATATATCAATAGGAATGACAAGTTGATACTAAAATGCATGGTAATGATGTTGCTCCTAATTTTCCCATAGGTGGTTATAATTTAGGAAATAATGGCATAGTTTAATGATACTAATTTTCCCAAAGGCAATTATAATTAGTAACACTAAAAAAGAAATATAATGTGTCAATAATGAAGAATGCAATTGCTAAACCACTATCATACTAGTCTAAGATACCACCTCTATCTAGAATACTGAATTGACTATTGAACTTGATCTAAATCATGTTTCTAAAAGTTCCTAAAGAACAAATGTATTGGAACCAAGCTATAAAAGTGGGGGAAAGGGAGGGTAAAACAACATTGGCCAATAGGGAAGGTATGGAATAAATGGTATAAAATATGGCATGGTACAAGGATGATGATGTTATGATAGTTGGATATAATAATAATCAAGTTTCCCACAAGTTATAAGGTAAGTTAAATGGTAGGTTATGAATTAATGGAAAATCAAATGGAAAATGGAAAAGGCAAGGGAAATGGTATTTCAAGGAAAATGGATAGTAAACGATTCTATTGTTCTTGTTGATATGGAGATGCACATCATAATCAACATATGATACAACCAAAATGGTCAATCATGTAGATTAATATCCCACAACCCTTATAAATAATTACTTTATCAATAAGCTAATACTGATTTGGACTACACTATAACTATTGTGATCTTTGTTGGTCATTGATTATGTTTCCTTCAAACATTGATACAATATGTCTTCATAGTATCTATAAAGGAAAGTGTGGCTAGGGAAGGTAGATAAGGATAAATATTGGATAAAAGGTCTGATTTGGAAATGTAGAGGTGGATCATAATTAAATGTATAATGGTTGTGAAATAAATGAATATGAATATTATTAAACACACATAATTTTGATGATTCTAGATTTGATATTATTTTGGTTGTTGTAGGGCCAAAGAATTCTAAGTATGCTCTCAATAGGACCATCATATTTTTTTGTTGTTTGGTCTTGAGAGTAGATATCATCTGATTATGTTATAAAATAAAAGTTTTACTGATGTTATCTTTGATAATGACTTCATTAAGTAGTGAATAACTATTGTGTTTAACTATTGGCTCCTCAAAGAGGTTTTCACCAATAAAATTCTTGATTATCCCATAGCACCTCCAAAAACGTTGCACTAAGAAATTTTGACTTTGATTGTCTTATAGAACCTCAAACAAGGTTTCAATACAAGATGTTGAGTTTTAATTTGATCTCCCCCTATCACCTCTAAATGTTTTTCACTAGGATATTGTTCAACTTATGTATGAATGTGGTCCTAGTCCCCTTGATATTCTACAACTGATCTATCACCATGGATGAAATTCAATAAGATGTGATTATGTTGGTCCCCATCAGCACATGTGGGAGGTGGAATGTCAATATAATGTCTATTTTAGGTGTTTTTAATGACATATAAAATGTTAACGGAATGGGAAGATGTATGACAATCCTTATATAAGATACTACTAGGAGAACTTGTATTGATGTAGAAGTAATCATCCTCAAAAACCATGGAAGGATCATAAATGTATAAAAATTAATCATCAAGTCATGTGTAACCCATGTTTTAACAACCACATATGTACTTTGATTCTAAAGTTGATTGTGACACAAAGGATTCTGAATCCAATGTTGAGTTTGACATTGATTCTACTTCTAATGCTAAATCTAATATTGGTTTAAGAATAAAACTTGAATTAAATGTTAATTCTTCATCTAGTATGCTAGTAAATTTGTTATGTTAAACATGTGGTATTGAAAAATTAATGGCCTATGATAGCATAATGGGCTCTTCAAAAATATATTCATCTAAGAAGGGCTCAACATAGACTAGCTTGTCCTAGTGAATCCCCTCAAAAAGAGGGAACAACTCGAGGGATGGCTCCATAGAGATTGGATTGTCAAAGTGAGACTAATAAACAAGGGGAAAAAGGTTAAGAAATAGCTCCATAGATATTAGTTTGTCAAAGGGAGGCTATTTAAAATAGGACAATGGCTAAGACAATTATTTACCCAAAGGTGGTTATAAACATTAAGATGTGACTAAAAAAAGACCGACTTGTCAAAGTGAGACTCCTTGATAAAAATTAAAAGATTTAAAGGTGATTAATCATAGGTTGACTTGTCACAAATGATTATTTCAACAAAAACATCACAAATTAATTGATTCTCTTGGCCTTCGATTATAATTGGTTGTAAAATATTAGTTTTGAACACATATTATTCTTTGAAAGATAGATATTGAAGGTGTAATAATTATCTCTATTGTGGCTTGAAGGTAAACATGGGTTTTATAAAGTGGGGTAATTTTTGTACTAGATGAGGAATGATTTGTGGTTGGATAATGATCTCTTTTTAAATAGGCTCATCAAAGATGGGCTCAACAAAGATTGGCTACCAATCTAGGACAGTATTTGTGACTCATCTAGTCATAATTGCACAATCTTATTGGGATAAAAATCTAACATACTTGAAAGGACCTATAATGATAATGGAAGGGCATTATAAAGTTTGGTTGGTACAACAACCTAAAGGATGAGGGCTTAGAATGGTAATGGAAGGGTTTTACGAAGCTTGGTTTTTGATGCATGCCAATTGATAAAGGCCTGTAATGGTAATAGATGGACATTGTGAAGATTGGTTGATAATGGAAGCCAAAGGATGAGGGCCAAAAATATTAATGTTTGGGCATTGTGGAGCTTGGTTGTTAGTGCAGTCTGAAGGAGGGTTAAAGTTATAGGTAGGGGATTGGGTGCCATTATCATTGATAGGGGAAAATTGGTATGATAATTGAACCAAAGAAGGGAATCATGGAATACAATAATTATCATGGATGGGTTTGATAATTATCACAGATAGGGATGTCTTGGTTTATGAAAATGGCCTAGGTATAGGTTTGAAACTAGCATTAATTTAGGAATAGGTCTAGGAATGGATTTATTTCTCCAAAATAGGCAATGATAAAATTGATCTAAAACATCCTTAAGGTCTAATGTCAAATGCATCACATAAATGGTCAAGTGAATGGATAAATTTGAATGCTAAACTTGATAAAAATATTGTTTCAAACAACTCTAATCTAGGTCTAAAATGGAAAAGGTTGCTAGGTCTTTGGGAACAAGGCACAAACCTAGGATCAAAATAACTAGGTCTAAAATATAAAAGGATAAAGGTGATAGGTCTTTTAGAAACATGACACAAAATCTAGGATTTGAAACAACACTAGGTCTAAAAACAAATGGAAATTGCTAGATATTTTGAAAACATGACACAAAATCTAGATTTGATACAACATTAGGTCTAAAATAAAAAGAAATCAATCAAAAAATTGGAAACACTTAGACTCAAACTAGGCATTCAGATTCAAACATAAAATTGAACTTTGACAAAAGAAACTTAACTTTAAGCACATAAAATATATACCACTTCCCAAATTTAGGAAATAAGATTGCCAAAGCATGCAAGGAATTGGTCCAAATTACATAGACCAAAAGTGAGAGATGAATGCCTAAACCAAAATTAGATGAGGCATAGGCATAGGCATAAATCAATCAATGTTTGAACCTAAAATTAAAAAGACCAATTTTGAACTTATTTTAAAATAGTTGTATCTCAAATGGATAATGAGCTAGACTAAAATAGATGGCATAACAATACTAGGCATAGACCAAAAGTGCACACATGGTTTTTGAATTGAATGGACATAAGGCAAAGGTATTTGAAATAATAGAAACAACATAAGGACACTCTCTTTATATAAAAAGTATGATAAATGGTTTGTTTCAAAAACTCTAAGGCATAAGACTTGGAGTTAAATAGGTAGCATAACAACACCCCTTTCAAACAAATAACACACATACACACACAAAAGTTTTGACAAATGACTAAGAAAACATGTGACATGAAACAGATAACATAACACCTCTTTAGACAAAAATTGAGTGTATAATCACAACTTATTTCAGATGTGTTTTGATAAGCAATTAGTTTTGAATTAATACAATGTAAGTAAAAAGGAAAACAAGAAAAACACCTAAGTGTATATTCATAATCCTAGAAACTAACAAGGTGGATTTGTACTATCAAATCTATCTATATACTCACTCTTGAGATTAATTAATGTTTTTAATCCAAAAATTTAAATGTGCATGAAAATTAGTGTTTTTAGGCCCCCTCTTCTCTCAAGAGTTTGTATGACAGCATATAAATTCAAGCTACTCACCCTGTATTGACAGTATATCTGTATTAAGTGGGGTTTGTCTAAAAACTATAATTTTTTCACATTATAAATGGTCCTATATATGTGATTAACACTAGGTATTTACACATCATTTGGATCTGAGTTAACCATCTTTTTATTAAAAGGTATAGTCCTTTTCACAACCACTACATCTGTCAATTGCTTAGTGTAGTGTGATATCTGAGTTAAGCCATCATTCTAAAGAAGTATCTTACTAACTGAGCTTGTTTAACCACAACATTCCAATATGTCAACCTTAAGTTTTATACCCCTACCATGGAGTGGGGTTGAAGTGATGTCAAGAGATGAATTCCAAGGACAAAACTTCCTTAGAGAAATCATGGGGAGGCTATGAACTCCCACCCATAAGCTAAGATGCAAGAAAGTAAAGATAGAAGGACTTAGATCAGTTTAGGGTTACCTAAATCATTTGGATCTTAGGGAAAATATTAGAGAATTTCCTTTTATGCTTGGAATAAGAGACAAAAATCAAATAACAAAGCAATTTTGGTCACCCAATTTCCCTAAAAGGGATGGGGGGAACATACACTGAGTTAATTTTGCAAAAAAACAACTCAAATAAGTAAAATAATAAATGAACAGTCTCTTAAGATCATTTAATCTAAGTTTGGGTTATTTTTAGAGAACCAAGCAAAATATGATGTGAATTTTATCCCCTTGGAATTTTTTGAGTTGTGAACTTTAAAAACATGAAAATAAAGTAGCAAACATGAGTTGTAAACACCAAATATAAATGTGATTTGAATCTTAAAGTGTTAAAAACATCTTTTCATTGTCTTCATGTCCTACAAAAAATGTTAGGGGGTTTTCTATATTTGATGAAAAATGTATATAACTTAATGGTAAACTAATAGAATTTTCTAAAAATTCAAGAAAAGACACATGATTTAAAAAAACATAAAAAAATGGAGTTTGGATGACCCCAAATGAGCCTCCAAAAGTTGGTCACTTCATATCCTAGTGATATCACCAATATGTAGGGATAATTTTTAATTTAATATGGAATTTTTGACATTTTGTAGAGCTATTCAACCATTATATAGAGTGATTCCATTGTTCTACAGAGCGATTCTATGATTCTACCATTCTATAGAGTAATTCTATGATTTCACCATTCTGTAGATTGATTCTACCATTTTGTACAATGATTCCACCATTCAGATGAAACACATAAAACAAATAACTATAATAGATTATCTCACCATTTGTGCATGCTGATACACTTGATTATACAATTTATATATCTAATCTTGCATTGAAATCTTTTCTAGACATATGATACAATAAATGCATATGCATATATCCAATATGTTGGTAATATGATTGTCATTAATGTTAAAAGGGAGATTACTAGAGTTATGCATGTCATTGATGTTAGTGGATCAAGAAGGATTGATAGAGAGAAGAACATGTTTTAGAATTGCACAATATAAGTTTTGATATTATCATTTAAAGTTGTCATGCTTTTATAAAGACCATTTATGGACCATTTGTAGATCAATTGATAGAATATTCATTATAGGTTTTTCAAGTATATCTCACATGTATGGTCCACAAGTTTAGAAGAAGATAAATGAGCCTAAAAATTATTTATTTTATATCTTGGAAATTACTAGGGTTTCTCAATAAAACCCTATAGGATCTAGTCATGTCATTCACAAGTATTTATATTTGTATGTTGATTGGATATAGGCAGGAAACGGTTGCTTAAGTTACAACTTAAGTCTTCCTCGTCATTGTGAGACCAGCCCCTTTGACCTGATGATTACCAGCTTGGAGAAGTGATCAAAGAATTTCATATTTCCTAATTCCTAGAGTTAATATTTATCCAAGCTTGATCAATGGTTACTGCTTATTTTCATGATGTAGATCCCATAATACATAGTGAAGTTAATATGTTAAAGGTACCTGAGAGTGAGTGCACTAGTGACATGTATCACATTCATGGGAACTTGTCATACAAAGATCTAATGAGCATATTAATATATCAAAGGATCTAATGGTGATAGTGTGATCATGCAATGAAGATCAATGGAACAGATGGAGTCAAAGAGGTCAAAGTGTCTGATGGATGGTGATTTAAAGACCAAGTTAATTTTAGGAGATCGATGGTGCGTATATATTCTAAAGTATTAAGAAGCAATGAGATGAGATCAAGTGATCAATGTTTAATGATAAATAGAGGTAAATTTCGTGCTGATTTTAAATATTTAATGGCACATGGGATCTCATATTAAAGATAAATGTATGCATTTTAAATTTGAAATGGTAAAGTTTGGAAGCTCATAAATATCTAACGAAGCACATGAGCCTATCAGAGTTTGATCTAATAGTTGCATTTTAAAGTTGAGTCAATTTAATGATGATCATTAAATCATGGCATGAAACTTAAAAATCAATGGTTAGTAATTAAATATTTATTCATCTCCATGGTTAAGTGACATAACACTTAGGAAATCTTCATTATAGGAAATAGAGAATGATATATATCATCGTGATCAATCAAAATTGTGTAATATGGAATGTGCATCAAAACTAGAGATTGATATATGTTAAATATAGTAAAGATTTGATGCACAAAGTTGGGGAACAAAAAACATGATAGTCCCCCAACTTTGCAATTTTTTACAAAGGGCATATGCCCCTTTTTTTAAAATCTGAGGCTCAAGATTTTATTTGAGCCTCAAGGGTGTATGCCCTTTTAAAAGGGCATACACCCTTTATAAAGGGTGTTATCCATTTGTAAATAATAAATGGAATAGACAATTATCTTTTATTTAATTTTTACCAAGATTAGACAAAAAACATATGGCGAAGAGAGGGAGAAGTATTTGTTTTTCTAAATTTGATGAATGCATTTTGGAGCTTCTTTTTGCCAATGGGCTTTGGCATCAGATTGCTTCAAATTAGGTATGTTATTTCTTCATTTTTTTATTTATGTGTATATTTACTTATTGAAATAGGGTTATGAATTTGAATTTTCATTAGATTTTTTACATTAGATGAAAAAACCTATTTTTTTTATAAAAAAATAGATACGTAAGTTTGATGGATCCATTTCTCAAAGAAAATGTCAGATAACACCCCCCCCCCCACAAAGTTTGATTTTTCATGAGAACAAATTGAATTATATGAGCAATAAAAATCCAAATTTCAAAAATTACAAATAATTATCAATGGTTTGTGTCACTCTTTAGCTGGTAATGCATAAATTTCACTTGCCAATACATTAAAATCTATTTTTAATGAAGTGCAAAATTTGACATCACAACTAGATGAAATGTTGAATCAAAGAGAGGCTCTAAAAAAATTTTACCCTAATAAATTTTCATATGAAGATGTGAAAAAGAATAACAAAAAAAGATTTGTGTGCTTTATTTATTAAACCTAGAACCAACCTACCTCCACCAATAAATTGCAAACACTAATATTGATTGGTGTATTCATGTAAAGTTTTAAAATAACTTTTGGGATAAGTGATGGATGGTATTTGATGAGACTCCATGTAATAATAATGAGGTTACATTATATTTTTTGAGAAAATTGTATTATATTTTGTATTGCAAGTAATTTCAAACTATTTCAACATGAAGGCATCCCAAGGTAGGAGAGGTGGGCCTTCATTTGATAGACTTGGTGCTAGGTGGGACCAAAGCCATCATAACTAACCTTTAAGAAATAGAAGAACAATATCACATGCCATTATTCCTAAAATTTTGCATCGTAACATATAGATGGACACCCTTGAGGTGGTTACTAGTATGACACAAGTTATGATTGATTATGGTATGCATACTTTGAAGAATTTTACTTAACCTATAGGTGGTACTAGTGGTAGTAGTGGTGCAAGTGGTAGTGGTGGTGTTAGTGTTTCTATAGGTGCTAGTTTCCCTCTTTCTACTCATGTTACAATTCATATGCATCATTGCACATCATTTAGGATAAAGTGTATGAGACCTTTGATTCAGGTGTGACATATACAAAGTAAATTTATGGAGACTAGCATGCCAGAATGTATGCCATATATATGATTCAGTAGTAATAGATACTAGCATGTCAAAAATTAGACTATCAAAGCATATGATACATGTATATGCTTCAATAATGCATGAAACTAACATTTTAGACACTATTCAAGATGTAGTATCTTCAACGACTCTTATTAAGATACACTAGGGTCCTATTGTAGAGGATTATTTACCATATGTATTTGATACACATGTTCAATTTTAATTATAGTTTTATTTTGTTTGTAAAAGAATATTATGTTTATTTTCTACTACATGTGTTAACTTAATTGACTAATTTATTTGATTGAACTTATTATTTGATGTTTGTATCTAGTTGATTGGTGATATTCTAGGTACCTTAGTATGATTTGACTCTATTGTAGAGGTTGTAATTGGAACAGGTGTACCTTACACATAGGTTTGTAAATTTTTAAATTATATATTTATTCATTTACATGTTTATTCTCCTTTAAACAAAAAACTCTATTTTAATATATATTATAGTCATAGATTTTTATCATGTTCATTGAATTCACATATAATTCATTTATTGGGTTTATAGATGATGAGGGATGCTATGGGAACCCCTCATGGATGAGAAAAAGTCTTAGGTGATGTTACTACTACATCAGAGAATCCACTATCTTCGTAGCAGGATATGATTTTGGGATGAAAATTGGTAAGAAGATATAGTTTAATTGTTTTTATCTTTAAACAATGATATTTTATGTCATATTTACATAATTATATGAAACTCTAGATCTAAAAATATATGTATGCTCCATAGGATTCCACATTTCAAGTGTAATTATGGTATCTTATCCCTAGACAACCATTTAAATGGAATATGGTGAGTATATAATCATTTTTAAAAAAATTACATTCTTGAAAAATTTATCAAATTTTCAATATACAAATTTAAAGTATTAATTTTTATATTTTATATGTTGTGCAGAGACAACAATTTTCATTGGTTGTCGATGAAGTAATGGATGACTCACCTACTGAGAGGAGAGTATCTCCTCATACTGAGGCATCCAACACCCCTGGCTCTATGTCTATGGAAACAAAGAGTAATTTATTTGGAGGCAATGAGGATAAAGAGAGATAGTTATTATGCTAGGGAACTAGTTGTAGGCACAAGTTATTTTGTTTGTCGATATGACCCACATTGTATGCCTTTATGGTGTATTTTGTCTATGTACATAGTTGTATCCACAATCAATTTTGTATGTCAATATGGCCCACATTGTATGCCTATATGGCACATTTTTTCTATGTACATGTTATGGTCTACATTTTTTCTTCATATATGTTATATTATTTATGTTAAATTATGACATAGAACTTTGCATGTATCACATATATACTATTCGACAATATGATTCCTTTAAATATGTGTATTTTATATTTTTATCATTTAATATTTACACATATTATTGGTTAATGATTGAATTATTACTTCATATGGGGTTTAAAAAATTTACATTATTCTTTAAGTTAGGTGTTTTGAATCATTATGTATATTTTACATTTACATGTGATATTTTATATTTACTTGTTTCATTTACATTTGATATTTATTTACCAACCCACACATAAATCCCCATCTAGACCTCTAGCATAGAAGCAATTTTTTTTTCATAAAATATATCAACCTAAGAAGGCCACACAAAACTTGACTCCTCATATGCCTTCTATCTCATATAAAGGCAAGAATAATTATAGTGAAAAGTGGTGCCATCAAAAATTACAAGAGAGCCAAGAACACTCTCAATGTTGGGCGTAATAATCCTTTCTTTAGAAACCAACATCATATCATGCACATATAGATGGTATTGAACCAAATAACACTTTTATAATCACCAATACCATTATTTCTCTCAATTCTAATATGTTTTCTAATAGAAGAATAAGTAGGAAACTAATTACAGGTGTGGTAGAAGAACCTAATTGTTTGTGCGCACGTGATCTAGATGATTGTGAAGATCTCCTCGTTATCTTGGGAAGAATGACCTATAGATAATAAATCACTAATGAAAAGGGTTTTTTAGATGGGTATAAATATGGATTGCCTAGCATGATCTAGATCCAAGAAGTGTGAGCTTGCTAAGAGGTTATCAATCCACTCTTTTATAACAATTAAGTTGAAAGAGATAAAGATGAAATACTTGCATCAAATGATAGAAAAGATTGAAAGGAAATGCAAGAAGAAATAAATGATTTATAAATAAAATAGACTAATTAAGCAAATAAAAGGTGAATACTAATGCTAAATGGGTCAGGTTAGGTCCAAAACATATGTAGGGACTTTATGAATAGGCAAAAGGCTAGAAAGTGGAATTTGGTTGGGAGTAAATAGGTGGAAATAAATTTCTATTATTTCCTACCATAGTGATCATCAATGTTTGGGATAACTATCATTAGTTAAGGTGACCATTGATGGTTTAGTAACTGATAGTGGTTGAGCAGACTATTGGTGGTTAGGGTGACCATTGGTAGTTGTTATGGGTTTTGAGGGTGTTTCAAAAAAGTGTCAGGCTCAGGTTGTAAAAGGGCTTAGTAAATGATTGAATGTTTTGTTTGGTTAGGGGGTTATAAATTATGGTATGGAAGGGTATAATTTAGACATAGATGTTAGAAACCAAATAAACAAAACTTGAAATATGAAATGTACCTAGTTTGTTGCTTGATGATTGATAGTAGATTGAGAAGCAATTTTAGTAGAGTAATGTTACTTTACCTAAAGAATAATTTTGGTATATTTTTAGGTCTCTATCATAGCTATTGAATTTCTAGAGAAGACCTACAAATAAATTCTTGATGTTAGAAAATCCTAATGATTGTTGGTTGATAGATTGATTACCTAATTTCTAAATTCCCTGATGTTTGGATCCCTTTTCACCTCTTACTCCCCTCCTTTTATAGGCAAAGAGAGTTGGAGGTAGAAGGTTCCATAGGAGTTTTGGTTGGTGGTTGTGATCCATTTGCTTTCCATCCATATTAAATTTTGATGTGCTAGCTTAAACATAGCTTGAGTTGTCTTGTTCAGATGGGGAGGACATGATTGTGGATGATCAGAGTAACCATTACCAGTCAAGGTTTGAAGGTTAAGTATGGTAAAAGGGTAGGTTAGTGAGTTGGGTTTAGCTAGTTAACTAAACTGACTTAGGTTCATAGTCAGAGGTTAGATTATGGTCTGATCTAGGGGTGTTTCAACATCTAAAACCATTGTGTGCATATTTCTATTGTCTATATTTTGCCTCTTTTTATTATGTAGTTTGTGTTAGTGAGCTGTAAGATAAAAATGGATTGTGGGTCAAAGGTTTGGATGACCTGAGTATGAGAGGAGGTGTTACCCCTCAAACCAAGAGTGGATGAGGTGAAACCAAATTGAGTTTGAGTTTGATGAGCAGTTTATGGTGAGTCATGAGGTTGGTGACAATGGTGGTTGGGTATTTGAAGTGTAAATGGGCGTATAAAATGTGACTAAGTATGATATTAAATATCATGAAAAGTATAAGTTTACATGGTTGGTAAAAAATAAAGGTTAGCTATAAAAGGATTGGTGATAGGATAGTTAGGCCATAGAATTAGCCATAGCTATTCAGGTTAGTATTATCAAGTCTCCTAGATAGGGTTAGTATGTTAAAAATACTCAAGGTAAAAAGTGCTCTTGGGAAAACACAAATTATTTAACATGCACTAGGTTGTGAAATTTTGAATGGTCAACATGGAAATATTGGTCGGTACAGTCAAAATGACCAAGGCAAGGTTAGTGTAAAAATATGCTATAGTTTGGGCCAAAATGGCCAATGTCAAGGTAGACACAGTTGGTAGGGTAGGTGGATAAGGTAATCTCCAAAAGTGAGCACTAAGGTATGGGTACCAAAATTTTTAAAAGAAGAGATCCTGATCATCGATAGTTAGGGGTCTCAAAATTGACCATTGATGGTTAGGGGGAAACCCTAAAAGTGTGAAGGATAAAAATTAAAAAAGATAAGTCATTTTCACTTTTATGCTTTTGACTTTCTTGACTTCCATGCGTACTTATAAACTTTGGTGTTTTGTGTGAGGGTGCTAACGAGGTGGTTTATGATTGATTGAGTGGGTAGATTTGATCTTGTGTGGGATCAAGGAGGTAAGATAGACAAGGGTGAAAGTAGGTACTAGGACCTAGGGTTCCTCCTTGATGACAATTGAGGAATGGGGTAGGGGTTACATTATATTGATATATTAGTTTAATTTTTACATTTGGGGTTGCATTTTGTTAGTTTTCTTATGGTTTGGGGAGGGTTTTGGGTTTGCCCTAGGTTCCAGGTTGGGTTTGATGATTTTTACAAAACTGTGTTGGTAGAAATTGAAATTAGGAGGGTAGGTAGGGTTGAGGTAGGGTAGAGAACAAAATTAGGGTAATTAGGTTGTAGATATGGGTGGTTGGGTGGCTTTTAAGTAGGTTAGGGTTGGGTTTTTTGCTATCAATAATCACACATAATGACCATCATTAGTCATACCAAATCATCTAGTGTCATACTTGACCATCAACAGGTGAAGATTGAGGGTAAAATAGTAATTGATCATCAACAGTTATAGTGACCATCCATAGTCGACCAAATGAGGTAGTGTTTATTGATAAAAAGGCTAAGGTAATAGGTGAGTTTAGAATTTTTTATCATTAGATTTATAATGTTATCTTATTTTTAGGGTAATTTAAAATAAAATATGTAGATGTTGTTTGCATAGATAAAATAGGTGCAACTAGGTAGGTGAAATGGGGTGAAAGGACATTGTCCATGGGAAAATTAGTTTATAAAAATCTAAGTGTGATTATTATATCAAATTTTTCAATCATGGGATCAAATCTAGATATATGATCAGGTTCCTCAATTTTTTACAAATATCCATTGAGGGATGATAGATGATGACTAGGGGCACATGGAAGAGGTTAACATTGACACAATGATGCACTACTAGCACGTGTCATAGGATGTAGTGATGATCATATCCCTCATCGATAGATGGGATCTAGCAATGAACATCTTTCTCCTACTAACTAGTGAGATGACTATCTTGCTAAGGGATATACATAGGATCACATGACTATAGATTTGGGGGGAGTTAAAATATAATATTAAGAGAGTGAAGAGGGATGAGCTGATGGAACAAGTATATGATGATGATCAAATATTTTCTAGATGGCATGCCAGAGGCTTTAAATATAGGCCATTATATTATAGAGCCAAAGATGATCAAAGGTTGATGATGATGATGATGATGATGATGATGATGATGGTAGTCTCATGTTTTGTGATGCCAAATTTGAGCTGTGGGAGGTTTCCCTATCTATTATTGGGTGTATTGGTGGATATGTTACTAAGTCAAACAATTTTTGGGTGGGTGCCTATTTTGTTGGTGTAGATATATAGGGATTTATTGGGGTTTAGAGTTCACAAGAGATATGGCATTAGTTTGGGGTTCATGTTGTACTATTTGGACTATGAGCCTATTCGAGTGTAGACAATAGAAAGCCACACATAATGGTTTTAAATGACCCTTGGATGCCCATCTTAGCCAAACTTCACCCACTAACCCTCCTTTAGCCCAAACCATTAACATTTGACCTTTAACCCAACCTAACCTTTTTAAACCCACCTTGACCATAGATAGTTAACTTTACCATTGATAGTTAGCTTGACTATTAGCAATAAGGTCCCCATCACTTGAACAAAGATAACTTATGATGCATGAGATAACACATTAAAATATTATATATATATATATATATATATCCACATTATCCATTTGATAATGTATCATAACCCTTGAAATCATCAACTAAAACCTCCTATGGAACCTTCTACCTCCATCTCTCTTTGCTTATAAAAGGAGGGGATCAAGAGATGAAAAGAGGATAGGCAATCGATGATCTTATACTTATTCATTAAGATTTTATTTTATAGGTCTTCCTTATAGAAAAATAACCAACATAATACAGACCAACACTCTAGTAAAATCTCTTAACAACCACAAACACCATTACTCTACAAAAATTTCTCTAGGTTTCACCAACATCTTCAACCAACTTCAAAGATAAGTATTTATTTTCATGTATTCATTTATTTTGTTTTATTTTAACACCTCTACTTAAACCAAACCTTTCCCCTTGATACTTCCAAGTCCCTCTCTTACATTCATGACCATTAACCAAACCTCCAACAACCCATATAACTTTTTTGTAACCATCCCATAACCTATTCTGGATAAAACCAATAAGTTGTCCAAACCCATAGTTACTGCTAACGATTACCCTAACCATCGATGGTCACCCTAACCATTGATGATCACCCCAACTTTCAATGGTCACCCACACCACTAATGGTCATTATGTGAACTTTTTTGACCAAAAAGTAGCTACCTATCAACCAACCACCAACGTCAACAAAAACCCTATTTTTTTGGCCCTTGTCACCCCACAGACCAAAAATAGCAACCTGACCTGACCTGAATATTTCTTTAATGATTTAGAATTTACCTAAATGTTATTTTTTTAAATATTAACATTCATTTTAAAAGTATTTATTTCTTTAGATCTATTACTTTTATGTTATGCAACCTTTTCTTTTCAACATTAACTTGTATCAAAAGGTGAATTGATAGCCTCCTAAATAGCTCATGCTTCTTAGATCTATCTTGATAGGCAATCCACCCATCTACCTAACTAACTAACTATTTTTTAGTTCTATCTTATTGTAGGTCATCTTCCCAAGCCAAAGAGGAGTATCTACAATCATCTGGATTATGGAGTGCACACCACATCTAGGTTTTCCCAACTTATACCCCTCTTTTAGTTTGACCTTTATTCTATAAATAGATAAAAAGAAAAATTTGAGTAAAATATTTTAGCACACCTAGTGGGACCTAGTTACATCTAGTCCCTTTTTCTTCTTTATTCTATGCTCATACAATGAAACTAAAATTTTATTTTGGGTATAAAATTAACTACATACATTGATTGCTTGCAGCTTAGCTCATTCAGTTAAATTAAAAGCAAAGTTATCAATCATATCTTCACTGCTTTATCACACACGTACCAAACCACTTATCAATTAACACATCTTAACACCTGACATAAGGGCTGACTAGGATTTCATTACTTAGTATTAAAGCTTCACCCTTTGGCTACTTTACTTGGACTTCACTACCAAAAAATGAAACCAAAACTCAGCTCTTTGGTTGAGTCTAAACTCTAGAAATCATTATATCCTAGCTAGGCACTTGACCCCCTTATCACTACGGTGTATGAAGTGAAGGTGTAGACCCCAATATTAGGCCACGTACTGACTTTCAATACAAATTTTGAGATCCATAACTAACTTGAAACTAACCATAGACTTTTCTTCTAGTACACACTCTACAACCTGAGTCTTCAAACATTATTTCTAACTTAAGGCATAAGACAAAAGAGACACTAAAAATAACCTTAGGACTTAACGTAATTTAGTGTGTGTTTTGCCTTTTTGACTTTTTCTTATTTTCTATTTTCTTTAAGTTGTGAAAAACCTACCTTCCACCATCTTACCTCCATTGCCTTGTTTAATGGGGAACCAGCCTATATTCTCTCTTAGAGATCCTAACTTTGCTAGGATCTTGGAGAATAATCATCTCCCCTTAGATTGATACCTTGCATCATGAACCACTTATGCTCCTAATCTTACCTACTAATAATTCCACCAATTTATTACTATTATAGCCTCATCCATACTTAGTCTATGTCATTTTCTATGTAAATCTCATAACTATCCATCACTAATGCAAATGATTGAATGAAGTTATGATTTTTTATGTTCATTAATACACACACACACACACACACACACACACACACACGTGTGTGTGTGTGTGTGTGTGTGTGTGTGTGTGTGTGTGTGTGTGTGTGTGTGTGTGTGTGTGTGTGTGTTATGTTATGAATTATTGATGTTTTTCCTTGATTGAATTATATTGGTGTGACTTTATCTAAAAATCATTTGAAAGGTCATGTAAAGTTGTATATTCTTTCTAAATTCATAGCCTCTATAGGATACCAATAAAAACTATGGACTTCACCTATAATTTTCCTACAACCACTACAAAGTGCCCACAACAATTGTAAGATTTGCCTATAGGTTGCCTACAACCACTACAAAATACCCATAACAAATGTAGTCTTCACCTATAGTTTACTTGCAACCACTATAGAGTGCTCGCAACAACTGTAGGTTCCACCTACAATTTGTCTACAACCATTGTAAGATGCCCACAATAATTTAAGGTTTCACCTATAGGTTGCTTGTAGCTACTGAAGAGTGCTTGCACCCATTATGTAAAGTAGAGTCATTATTGAGGAACCTTGTAGACACATCTAGTTGTCTTAGGAAACCAAATGAATGATTAGGAAGAGTCATAATTGTTGGACAAATAACCATATATGCAAGGAGAGATTAGATGTGTTGCCAAGTATGGTAAAGGCAAGGATAATGAGAAAATACAAAATGAAATAAAACAATAAAATAGTATGCCTTGTCTCTAACCGAGTCAAACCTAAAATAAGTAACTTCGATTATTAACTACTTGAAGGTTGATCTGAAACTTCATATTATCTAAGAGATATTCTAATGATAGAGTCAGGCCCAACATAGAAAAGGAATCAAGACAACCATGAATATATGGCACTTTTGTGAATCAATGCTCTCCTTTATTTGGGGAAGAAGTGATGTGGAAGTAACCCTGTGACAAGGTAGTTAGAAATATTAGCATACCAAGGTGTGGTAAGGGTGAGAGAGAATAGGTGCTCATCTAGAAATGAGTCATCCACTATGGTATTCTCTTTATGGGTTTGTAAACATGATAAAAATTCAACCACTATATTATCCTTGCTAGGTTTATCAACAATGGTGATATCAAATTACTATAATAAGAGCAACCATCTTATCACTCTAGTTGGAAAAAATAGTTTGTTCATAAGGTACTGAATGGTTACATGGTCTATATGAACATAGACCTGATACCCTATTATGTAGTGATGAAAAATTTTGATAGCATAAACTACCACCAAGAACTCTTTTTTAGTAACTATGTAATTTAATTTTGTTGCCTATAATTTTTTGCTTATAAAATAAATGGCATAATTGAGTGCTTCCTATTTTTGGCTGAGCACAACTCCGAGGGTATTATCTAAAGAATATATGTGAATGTGGAAGGGAAGCTTCCAATTAGGACCACATAGAATAGGGGTGGTGGTCAATAATTCCTTCAATTATTTGAAGGATATATCACAAGCAGGAGTCCATAGAAATTTAACATCTTTAGCCAGAAGAGTGAATAATGGTGCTGCTACTTTACTAAAATTGTCAATGAATCTCTTGTAGTAACCAACATGACCTAAAAATCTCCTAACATCTTTCTATTTTTTAGGAACATTGATGTTTTTGATGATGCTAATTTTTGTAGGGTCAACATTAATTCTTACAGCAGATATGTGGTGGCCCAAGACAATACCTTATGTCATAAACATGTATCATTTCTTGTGGCTAAGAGATAGATGGTGCTCCTAAATGTTGTGTAGACTAATTACCCAATGATTACTAGATTCACCAGTCTAACTAAACATTAATAGTCAACACTGGGTGCATAAGCTTTTCAAGAGTATCAGCACTATATATGCATTATTGATTTAGAAATGAACTTGATTTTTTAGTTGTAGTATAATAAATTTATGCTCAATTTACCAGATAGATATATTATGAAATTACTTGTGATAGAATTACAGAAACTATTCCACACTTATGTGCCATACATGCATCACACTTATATAATCAAACTTAACAATAAAATCAACTTACACAACACATTAATAATTAAAGAGGGTTAGGATCTTCATAACAACTCATTCTGAGGGGGCCTTTCCTTATTTAGAACTGAAATCCAATCCTTTTTTGAGAGAATTCACAAACTTATTACAAATTAAACTTTCTCATTACTCAATTCTAGATACAAAGGATATAGTAAAAACTTCTGTTGTTATTTCCTCAAAATTATCTAACTCCTAACTTAATCTAGGTCCTACCTTTAAATACAAAAGGTAGTTTATTAACTCTTAGACAAAAACACCAAATGAGGAAATAATACAAATAATTAGAAACTACCCCAGATATCCTCCAAGCATGCCATGATGAACCATGTGGAGGACACTTTGCAACCAAGCATACAATAGTCAAAATTTTGAATATAGGGTCATATTGGCTCTTACATTATAGATATGTAATAAGATATATGACACATTGTGATAAATGTCAATGTGTGGGAAGACCCCCATGTTTAGATGAAATGCCTTTATAGCCTTAGATGGTGCTTGAACCATTTGAAAAGTGGGGCCTAAAAGTTGTAGGACATTTTGATCCCAAATCCAACAACAAAGAGTACATCCTTATCTATACTAACTATGTCACTAAATGGGTGAAAGTCAAGGATCTTACACACCCCAAGGATGAGAAGGTGGTAGTTTTCCTCTATGAAGAAATATTTACTCGATATGGTGTGCCACATGAAATAGTCATTGATCAAGGACCCCAATTCACTACTAATTTAACTACTACCTTAGTGTATCAATATGATATTAGGAATAATAAATCAACTCCATATCATTCACAATCCAATGGATAGGTGGAAGTCACCAACAGGGAGTTAGAAAATATTCTGATGAAGATTGTTAGTCTATCTCATAAGGATTAGGAGGCTAGGCTTCATGAAGTTGTGTGGGCTTACAGAATCACATGGAAGACCACTATAGGCTTCACTCCATATGAGTTGGTCTATGGAAAGAAACCTATCTTGTCCATTGAATTTGAGTACAAGACCTTAGAACAACACTAGAACTTGGGATGGATATATCTAAAGCCTAGAAAGAAAGGATTCTATAGTTGAATGCCTTAGATGAATATAGACAATAGGCATTGCATATCATAGAACTTGTACAAAAATAATGGATTGGATGACATGAAAAGCACATTAAGACCAAGAAATTACATAGTAGACATTGGGTCCTTCTTTTTTACTCTAAATACAAGGACCACATGGGTAAAATATAGACTAGATGGCTTGGTCCTTTTGAGATTGAGCATGTTTTTGACAATAGAGCAGTTCAACTCCAAACTATTGATTCATTAAGATTTTATCTGCTAGTCAATGACCACATGTAAAAAAATCCAATTACTCAAGAATAATTTACTAGCAACATAAGGTAGCAGTTACAAGATGGATACAATGATGTCCTAGTTAGGCATGTTACCCCACTAAATAATGAGAGCACTAGTCCACACTCAATTGAAGAAGGAGAAGAGGACATTCTTGCCCTCTTATGGCATGATGAATGAGACCTTCCACTGATCCTTGACAAGTCACATTTCTAAGTGACTTGGCCGAGACCACTGAATAAACATTCTACTACAAATAATAGTTAGAGTCAAAAAAATCCAATAATGAAAACCCATTTATGGGCTTTGTTGGCAGCTTCTGGGTAGAAAACCAACATGCTTGCTACCCATATCTATAAAAAGGGCCTAAATAGAAAACTAGCTTGCTAGTTATTTAGGAGTAAAAACAAAAATAACTAAAAGAAGGAACATGAAGATGAAAGTAGAGAGAAGGCAATCTCTCAAATCCCAACTATTCACATAAGTTTCCTAAAGATGCTATGGGCATTCTTGAAGTTGCTATGAGCACTTTCTATATAGTTGGCCATCACTTTACAGCTTGCTATGGGAACTTCTATAGCTGCTATAGGTGCCCTCTCATGCCTATTTTCACCTTTCTATAAATAATACAAGATAGATCCTCCTATAAATCTCGTTGATGGCTTAGATATTAGCTTTTGGGCATTACATGAAAGTCATCAGATAACCTTATGAATGAATGAAAGAAGATTAGGGTAACACATGTCATATCTATTACCTAAATTTACCCCTACATATCAAGTTATAGAGCCATAACAAAGCATACAACTTCCCTTTCCATGAGAAAATATTATAGACTAGAATTTGTAGGCACACTCATGATTCATTTATAGTTTTGGTTCCATGTTTAAGACCCTATTGAATACTAAAGCCAAGCTTAGTCACAAAACCTCCAAGGCATACATAGCATATAGACTCCTATCATTTGGTTCATCTAGATAAATGTCACTAGCCAATATTTCCCTCAACTACCTACTCAAGATCTTTCAACCATCACTTGGAGCACTTAGCTTTTCAATTACCATCTTATGATACGAAGTGATCATTTATACTCCAAGTCCAAGACCCTTTTTTCATGTAGCTTATCCTACATCAGATGCACATGTGATATAGTAATCATTAACACCTACCAACTGGTGATCTCTCAATCACTTCACAAAGGGTCCACTTCATTCCAACTCTAACTTCCAACCCAATCATTGCATCATTAATCATTCTCATGTAAATATTTGCATGCTAACACACATGTGACTACCCAAGCATCACATATAGAACATAATTATTACAAGGTATGCCATATCTTTCATCATTGAAAATGTCATTCATTATTATAATCTAGCCATATAGTATGAATAAAGCATGTTTAATTATGACTTTAATCATTCATTAAAAAGTCTATCACCTCACCACTAAACCTATACTTTCCTCATAATGACCTATCTCATCTTGTACTTCTTATTCCATCCATGTCACCTGAGGACATGTGACATCTCAATTGGGGGGAGATGCTACAGGTTAAACCTCACTCACCATGGGAACCCTAAAACCTGACACTCACCATTTGTAAACTAAACTTTGCGACCTGTAAACCTCATATTTTTCCATTTTAGACCCAAAACTTGATGTAGGTAGATTTACATAAGTTTTAAGAGTGTGTATTTGACTATTGATTGAAGGGAATGACAAAGAATTTAAAATAGGAGAGTCAGTTGTGCAGAGAGAGCCCTCAGACCATAGGTACTTATGGGGAGACCAAGCCAGTTGGGATGTCATCCACAAAGCTAGTTGGACTACTTATTTTGAATGGTTACAACATTTTTTAAAACCTCTTTCTAGGGCATTTATAGGTTATTTTTATAGAAACCAAGATATTGTATGTGGCATCACATTTCTAGTTACTAAGACTTTGGTGAGCCAAGCAACTGGGCTATCAAGCATGGGGGAAAATTGGCAAGATAGACCTTATAGCCAAGAGGCTAGGCAACAATTCTGCAAGGAATATGAAAGATTAGTATTAAATAAGGGAGGTGTGAAAATACTTATTCTACCTACATAGTGGAGGAACCTGTAGCTGCATTCATTAAGGAACTTGCAGCATCCTCATCCACCTTGGTCATAGAAGCCCCTATAGTAAAGGATGCTCTAGATTTGGCACCCTTCTATCAAATATTTCTTCCTCCCTTTCCCACTACACCAACACCTATTGTAGAATAATTCATTTATTTATATTTTTTAGCCACTACTCCAATAGAGACTGATGATATTTTGATTTTTTTGAAAGAAAAATTTAGTAATAATGAAGCTTACCACAAAAAATTGGTGAAAATATTCAAGGGTTATGTTGAATCAAAAGAACAACACATTGAATAACAATAAAAATTAGAATTTGCTAAATTAGGATCAAATATCTAAATGAAAATATTGGCAAATTACATGAAACTAATGAAATTATAATGGAGTACATACCACCTTCTAGGGTATATGCTATATACCTATAAGAAAATGGTTGAAATTTAGGTATGATAGGATTTATAATGATCAATCTTATATGATATGTGAGCCAACATCTTTCTTTGAAGAGTATAGACATGTTGATCGTAATCTTCAAGCCTAGCTAAGTCAATTCTACATTCACCAATATGTTGTTCCTAGTGATATAGAATGGAATCCCAACATCTATTTGGGAGATGTTCTATTAAATGCCTACTCTTCATATGTTTTGAATGAAATTAGAAGAGGAAAAAATGGAAGGATATCAAGTAAAATAAAAAGAAGCTACCTTGATGATCAGGAGTGAAGCAAGGGATTTATATGTTGTGATAGATGAATGGATCTCCTTTATGAATAAAGACACTCCTTGGGAATGGGTTTCCAAAAACTAGGTAGAAGTCTAGAACCATTATTTGGGTCTTATAAAAAGGAGATGGCAAGCAAATTTTTGTTGCTTGTTCTCATAGATGGGTACAGATCTCAGATGCCTTGAAAATAAAGGAACCATACTCCCATAAAAACCTTAGGGAGGCCATCCATAGGGTATATTTATATATTGGACTTATTATAAAGTAGAGAGTACAATGATTGGGTTTGATGTTTTAACCCCCTATATTCTGGTTCCTAATTCTTGACTGGGAGGGAAATGTTCCAACTGACAGGGAGAAAGAGAAGAAAAGATGGAGTGACATTGAGAATGCTAAAACTTTGTACATATTTGAAAGGGTAAGCTACCTTGAGGCCCTAGAATTTAGAAAATTTTGTGGTTTTAGAATGCAATCAAGGCTTGCTCAAGGTCGAGCAAGAGATTAAGTAGGGGGTGTGATGAGGCCACCAATTTCTTAATGTTATAGCCTCATCCATTCTTAGTCTATGTATTTTTCCATGTAAATCTCATAGCTATCCATCACTAATGCAAATGAATGAATGAAGTTATGATTTTTTATGTTCATTAATGTGTGTGTGTGTGTGTGTGTGTGTGTGTGTGTGTGTTATGAATTATTTATACTTTTCCTTGATTTAAGTATATTGATGTGACTTTATCTAACAAGCATTTGAAGGGTTATTTAAAGCTACATATTCTTACTAAAGCCATAGATTCTAAAATTTGCCTGTAGCAACTGTGGGCTTCACCTATAAGTTGCCTATAACCACTACAAAGTGCCCATAGAAACTATAAGATCTACCTACAAGTTTCCTATAGAAATTGCAGAATACTCACAACAACTGAAGGTTTCACCTACAAGTTGCTATAGTTACTAAAGAGTGCCTATATCCATTATGCAAAGTAGAGTCATTATTAAGGAGCCTTGTAGACACATCTAGCTATCTTGAGAAACCAAATGAATGATTGGGAAGATTCATAATTGTTGGATGGATTCCCTATATGCAAGGAGAGATTAGATGTGTTTCCAAGGATGGTAAAGATAAGGATAATGAGAAAATTAAAAAAGGAAATAAAACAACAAAAAAGTATGCCTTGTCTCTAACATAGTCAAACCTAAAACAAGTAACTTCGGTTACTAACTACTTGAAGGTTAATTGGGGTAGTTTCTAAGTATTTGTATTCTTTCCTAGTTTGATGTTTTTAGTTAAGAGTTAATAAACTACCATTTGTATTTAAAGGTAGAACCTAGATCAGATTAGGAGTTAGATAATTTTGAGGAAATAATAGCAGAAGTTTTTACTATATCCCTTGTATCCAAAATTGAGTAATGAAAAAGCTAAATTTGTAAGAAGTTTGTGAATTCTCTCAAAAAATAATTGGAGATAAGTTCTAAATGAGGAAGGGCCCCCTTGGAATGAGATATTGTGAAGATCCTAACCCTCTTTAATTATTAGTGTGTTGTGTAAGTTGATTTTAATGTTAATTTTGATTATATAAGTGTGATGCATGTGTAATACATAAGTGTGGAATAGTTCTATAATTTTGTCACAGTAATTTCATAATATATCTATTTGGTAAATTTAGCATAAATTTATTGTACTACAACTGAAAAAGCAATTTGATTTCTAAATCATTAATTCATATATAGTGCTAACACTCTTGAAAAGCTTACGCACCCAGGGTTGATAATTAATGTTTAATTAGACTGGCGAATCTTGTAATCATTGGGTAATTAGTATACACAACACCTACCACCAACCTAATCTCATAAAAAACCAACCTAACCTCACCAAAAATCAAACAAACCCTACCGATCACTTATCAAATGTCAACTACAACCAACCAACAAACTGTCAACTACCACCTAAGCTGGTTACAATATTAATGGATCAGATGATCAAGTTAGATTCATATATTTTTGGTATCTATGATCAATCAAACCCCACCTATAATCAATGAAATCTCAACTAAAACCAAACAACAACCTATCAACTACCATTTAACCATCATCATACTCAACCAACAACCCATCAACACCAACTTAACAATTATCATAATCAACTTCAACTTAAACCTATCCAACCTCATCAACCATTGGGTGATCTACCCAAAACATCATATCAACTATCCCAACCTAATTTTAGTCAATCCTCTTTATCTCAACATTGAGTTTTGGTCTATCTTCTTTGCCATCCAACCAACCTATCAAACCCACCTAGCCTATCAACTCAACCAAACCTTACAAACCAACTAACCTCATCAAACCAATTTATTAGCTCAAAAAATCAAGAGCAATCCATCATTGAACCTCTTTTTGTGCCCTTTTTTGTGCACAATAATAACCAAATACCTCAACATAATGAGACCCATCTATTAGATTTGGTTCTTAGTCAACCTATAACTAAGGAAACCATATTCCAAACCTTAACCAAGCCACTTATCAACCAAGTTGAGCCTTCTCAACTTTTCTTCAAAATCATAATCAAGGAAACCATCCTACCTTTTACACTTAACCATGTGGAACTAACCAACCAACATTTTCCACTCACCCATATTGAACCAACCAACCAACTTTTTCCACTTACCCATTTAGAACCAACCAACCTACCTTTTCCACTCACCCATGTAGAACCAACCTACCAACATTTTCCACTTACCCATGTGGAACCAACATACCAAAATTTTCCAAACACCCATGTGGAACCAACCAACCTACCTTTTCCACTCACCCATGTAGAACCAACCTAACAACCTTTTCCACTTACCCATGTGGAACCAACCTACCAACCTTTTCCAAACACCCATGTGGAACCAACAAACCTACATTTTCCACTTTTCCAATCACCCATGTGTAACCAACCTACCAAACTTTTCTACTTACCCATGTGGAACCAACCAACCTACCTTTTCCACTCACCCATGTGAAACCAACCTACCAATATTTTCCACTCACCCATATGGAACCAACCAACCTACCTTTTCCAATAACCAATGTGGAATAACCTACTAACTTTTTATACTTACCAATGTGGAACCAAACAACCAAACTCTTCTACTTACCCATGTGGAACCAACCGACCTACCTCTTCCACTTACCCATGTGGAACTAGCAAACCAACATCTTCTACTCAACCACATGGAACCAATCTACCATCTTTTTCCACTCACCCATGTGGAACCAACCAACCTACTTTTTAAAATTTTCTCCACATGGAACCAACCTCTTCCACTTACCCATGTGGAATAGATGATCCAACCTTTTCCACTAACCCATGTGGAACCAGCTAACCAACATTTTCCACTCACCAATGTGGAACTAACCAACCTATCTCTTCCAATCACCAATTTTATGTAACCTGCCATCAACCCTACCTTACCAACCATCAACCCAATCTTAATAACCATTAACCCTACCTCACCTATCGTTAACCTAACTTTACCTTTCATCAATCTAACCTTACCCACCATCAACTCAATCTTACTAACTATTAACCCAAACCCAAACCAACCCATCAAATTAAATAAACCTTTTCAACATACCCTTACCTCACCCAATCTCCCTCCTTGGGATAATTAGACACTATTATCTAAACTACCTTTATTTTGGGATAATGTTACCAAAGTTACCCTAACATAACAAAATCAGGCCCAACAACATTTTCTTAGCATTGTTACAATAGAGGAAATCCCACCTAAAGCACCACCCACAAAATTGGCCTACTAACCATTAACAACTAACAACTAACAACCCTTTGGAAGATGAATGAACTCATCTTCACCCATCCTAAACCCTCTTATTTACCAACACCTCAACTTGGGATCATTTTCCTATCTTTGACTATATATGAAAAAAATGAATTGGGAAAACTTTCCCTCCATAAGGTTTTGACCATTTATCAACCCTAACCATACCTTAAAAATTAACCAAACTAACCGTTGGTATTTTTGCCTCAACCTATCAACCAACCAACCTTGAATTGTTGGATATTACCTTTCTCCTTCACCAACCAAACTTATTGGGAGTCACCATCTCCCCTAGCCATTGGAGATTACCTTTCTCCACCTTACCAACCCAACCAACCATTTTTGCCTTCTCAAGATCACATCCTACTTTGGATACCTGAGCACTCACTAACCAACCACCTTAACTTAACCATAAAACCATTGGAGACTACCATTATCCACTAAATTATTTGGGGGTCAACTTCTCCCTAACCTTTAAGGATTACCTTCTCCATCAACCCAACCTAAACCAAGTGGTATACCAAATTGGGGCAACCCATTTGCACACCACCCAACCTATTTGAAAGTCACCTTCTCCCTAAACCATTAGAGATTACCATTCTCCACCACCCAATAAACCATTTGAGATTACCATTCTCCACCACCCAATGAATCATTTGATATTACCATTCTTCACCAAACTATCACCTAAACAACCTCACCTTTTTGTTAACCCAAATATTTTCCACATTAATCAAGTGTTGGAAAGTAATTAAGGGACATATACTCTCTTGATTGATGTCAAATATTTACACAATCATAGATTTGGGGCATATCAGAACCTCAACCTCCTCAAAATGCTTTTAAATTTTCTCACCTTTTCTTTGGTTAAACCAAGTTCCTTGTCATCTTGTGTCTAACTTAAGCTCATCCCTTGTTTTCAATCACCTTCATCTCCTTATCTTTAAGGATAATTGATTAAAAATAGGATCATGTGATTATTCATCACAACATCAGCCTAATCCTAAGTATGGATACCATGGCTCTACCCATGACATGATCCTCATGGTACTTTCCAACCTTTTTAAGATGAATTCTCATGATCATTATCACTTAAACCTCTTTTACCCATCATCAACCTCCTTGTGTTATGGCTTTGCCTCCATAAAGGAAAACCTTAGGCATATATAGATAGTCCATATCTAAACTAGCATATAAATAATTTGGGATGTAAAACTATAACTTGGGTCAATACCTCCAGCATGCAGACTACTCCCTTGAAGGACACCTATCAAACCTAAAAAAAATTCAAACTTAGACCAATCCCTTCAAGGATGGATAAATCAACTTTGTTAAAAGCAATCATTTAAATCTTCTCACATCCATTAGCTTCACAAACCTATAAAATAGAGCAATAACAAACCCTATATCAAAATCAAACACTAATAAATCCCTATAAAGTTGCAATCAGCTTTTATAATAGCATCAATAGACTTCCTACATTAATCAATCTACACCTAGCATATGACATGGAATTGTCTATCATGGTTCTTAGATCACCTATAGAAGGGGAAAACCATCCCCACAGTAAGTTTACCCTACCTATCACCCACTACCTATCCTCTATCTCCCCTTTTATCCTCCATAAATCAAGGGATTTTTTAGCTTACTTGATACCATGTGATCATGCTACCTTTTTTTAACCATCAAACTAATAACAAATAAAAAGCATGAGAAGGACTTATGTTCATAATCCCACCCATCTTACCATCATAATATTTATCAATAGGAGTGTTTAGCCTCCTACTTATACTTTCATGACCACTTAGGAAATTGTCTCTTTCCCCTTTTAAGTCATTGAAACCAAGCCATAAAACTAACCAACCAATTAACCAAACCCAAATTTTAGATATTAACCTTCTCCAATCCCTTAACTATGAACCATTAAAGAGCACCTTCTCCATCAACCCCAACCATTGGAGATTACCCTTCTCTATCAAACCTTTTACCCAACTGAACCAAGTGGTACATCAAATTGGGGAAACCCATTTGAACACCACTAACCAACATTTGGAGAGCACTTATTCTCCATAAACCAACCATGAACCTTTGAATAACACCCTCTCTAACTAACCAATAAACCATCTGACCATGTTCACCTCGATGTTGGCCATTTTTACCCCAAAATGTTTGTACATTTTATGATGACTTTGCCTTAGTAATTTTGACTACACCAACCAACCTTACCATGTTGAACATTTGAATTTACACCACCTCATGCACAATCAACAATTTTATGTCTTCTTAGGAGCACTTCCTACCTTAGATACCTATGAGACATTGACCTTATCTAAGATATTTATAGAGTAACCTGATAAACTATAACTAACACTATTGACCAGCTACCTTATAACTTTTACTTATAAAAATGATCTTATTTTAACCAAAATTGGTAACTTAATCTATGCATGATCTTGACTATCATAATTAGTCACATTTTGTGTGCATGTTTTTTCCTTAATTCCCAACCTCACCTACCACCCTTATCACCTACCTTTCCATCCACTTAACCACTCATCAAACCTGAACCTAATTCTATTTCACCTAATAAACTATCAATTTGAGGGGGATCACCTCCTCCCATACTTAGGGCAACCAAAAATTTAACCCATAATTTGTTTTTATTTTACAACTTGTTGATATAAATTTCACAATAGAAAAGGGCAAAATGTAGACACTAAAAATCTACATGTAATGGTTTTTGATGACCCCTAGATGATCACCTTGGCCAAACTTCACCCACTAACCCACCTTTAACCTGAACCATTCACCTTTGACCTTTAACCCAACCTAACCTTTTTAAACCCACCTTAACCTACCACCTTTGAATACTTGACCACTAATGGCTACCCTGACCATTGATGGTTAACCTAACCATCGATAGTTATCCTGAAAGTTAGCAGTCAAGTCCTTAGTACCTAAATAAAGATAACTCATGATGTGTGAGCTAACACTTCAAAATATTATGTAGATGTCCTCCTTTTCTATTTGATAATGCATCATAAGCCTTGAAATCAACCAAAACATCCTATATAACCTTCTACCTCCATCTCTCTTTCCCTATAAAAGGAATGGAGTAGGAGATGAAAAATGGGTGGACAATCACTGATCTAATTTTGTTTTGCATGTATTCCTTTTAGCCAACCAACTAGAATAACAGAGACCTAACACTCTACAAAAATTGATTTGCAACCACAAGCATCATTACTTTGCCAAAATTCCTCTAGGTTTCACCAATATCTTCAACCAGCTTCAAAGATAAGTATTTATTTTCATGTATTAATTTACTTTGTTTCATTTTAACATCTCTAACTAAACCAAACCTTTCCCTTTGATAATTTTAAGGCCCTCTCACTACCATTAACCAAACCTCCAATAACCTATGAAAACTTTCTATAACCAACCCATAACCCATTTTAGCTAGAACCAATAAGTTATCCAAACCCACAGTGACCATTGATGGTCACCCTAACCATCGATGATCATCCTAACCATCAATGGTCACCTTAACTACTAAAAGTCACCTCAACCACTGAAGGTCACCCTGATTATTGATGGTAACTATGTGAAATTTTCTAACCAAAAACCAACAACCTATCAACCAACCACCAACCTCAACTAAAACCCTATTTTCTTGAACCCTGTCACCTCATAGACTACAAACAACAACCTAACCTAACGTGACCTGAACATTTATTTAATGATTTAGCATTCACCTAAATGTTATTTTTTTAGAACATTAGCATTCATTTTAAAAATATTTATTTCTTTAGATCCTATACTTTTATGTTATTTAACCTTTTATTTTTAACATTAACTTGTATCAAAAGGTGGATTGACAACCTCCTAAATAGATCATGCTTCTTGGATCTAGTTTTTTAGGTAATCCACCCATCTACCTAATTAACTAACCCTCTTCTAATTTTATCTTAGTATAGGTCATCTTCCCAAGCCAAAGAAGATTATTTACAACCATCTATATTATGGAACACACATCACATCCATATTCTCCCAAGTTATACCCCTTTTTTAGTTTTACCTTTATTCTATAAATAGAAAATAGTGCAAATTTTAGTAAAAAATCAAGTTCTAATGTTGATGGGGCTGTCATGGGAGGGATATGCCCAGATGGATTTTAGGGTAGGTTTCATGTATTGGAGGAGTGATTATGTGTTTATAAGACTTGGAAGGGGTGTAAGAGAAATTGATTGGTTCAGAGGGGAATTAGATGCCCTAGTAGTTGGAAACATGGTTTTGAGGCCATATGTTAGCTTTCTAAGGTGGGACCACTATAATTATCATATTTTATCGATGCAAAGATATAGGTGGATTTTTGGGAGGAGAGAGGGTGTTACGCCCCTAACCTATCACGTTTATGAGGATAGTATTAGCCGACTTATGGATTACTTATTCCTATTTGACATTATATTACATTTATCTATGCTTTCTTTAGATTAATAGGTTGGCCTATGGAGTAACCATGGCCTAGTTAGACTATATATAGGAGGTAGTGGGTAATCATTTATCATCATATTGTGAATTTTGCTCTTATTGAAGCTTGTGGAGGTTGCCCCCTCAAAATGGCTTATCTATTATCATATATTTGGATATATTTCAGTCATATTTGGATATAATTCTACTGTTATAATTAATTCTTGAAGTAATTTCATTACAAGTGGTATCAGAGCTGCGATTTAGGCAATCTTGTGGGTGAAACACTAAATTTTTAAATTTTGTGATATTTAAAGAAAATTTGCGAATTTCTTTGAAATGTTTTTGCTAGAGGTGATAAATAATTAGATTAAGATTCCATTAAAATTTCAGCTCATTTGGATCTATTTTTCAAAAGTTATCGCTATTTTAGGGTTTTTCATAAAATTGCTCTATAGTGCGCAATTCAAAGAATTTTTTTGAGTTGTTTACATTTTTGGAAAGCTTAGAAAAATCTGGATACAGTTTTTTCTTTGTATATTTTTATTTGAGGCCAAAATAATTACAAAATTACTTGGTCAAAGTTGGGTCAAAAGTGTCAATAAGGGTCGACATCGTAAAACCCTTTTATGGCAGGTCCACAAACTCGAGGCTGAGGAAAGGGTACTAAAACTCTGGGTAAAACTCATAACAAGGATGAGATGGAGTCATAAGGGGGATGTAATAGACTCTTTGTACCAGGTTTTTCTGACATAGATCACAAACTGAGCCAGCTTGACTATAGTGTGCAAGGCATTCAGAGTGAGGTGCAAGACACACAATCTAATATGCAATCCATACAAGATAGTTTGGGAGATATCATGAAGCTTTGAACATTAATCATTCAAATCATCAAGCTAAAAATATTTCACAAACCCACCAAGATGGTTCTCCTAACCAGTCTACTTCAAATCCAAATCCATGGCCACAGAGGAACCTATTACCAAAGGTGGATATGCACAAATTTGATGGCAAAGATCCACTCAATTTTATCAACCAAATGGAGAGTTTTTTTAACCTACATCAGATTCCAAGTGGATAGAAGGTTACCATGGCATCCTTGTATCTTGAACCTGATCAATTCATTTGGTATCGATGGTTGTGTGCTCAAAAGAAAAAGAGGACTATTAATGTCACCTGGTCAGTTTTTACAAAGGAGCTACAATTACACTATGGCAATAGTGTGATAGATAATTACTTCAGCCAACTGGTAAAATTGTGACAAACTAGCTCTATCAAGGATTATATTCATCATTTTCAGAACCTATCCTTACGTGTGGAGATAATTTCTAAAGCAAACTTGAATGACCTATTTTTGGGTGGACTCAAGGACCACATTCAACATGAGGTACGCATGTTTAATCCACTTAATATTTTTGAATCTATTATCCTAGCATGTAGAGATTAGGAAAAATTCATATCCAACAAGAAGCAGCCATTCACTCACTTCAAAGATCATAGCATATCGTCACCAACATTTCCTCCACCTACTAGATTGACCCCTTAGCAAATTGAAGAGAAGCATGCAAAAGGATTATGTTTTTGTTGTGATAGCAAATGGAGTAAAGGACATAGATGTGTTGAGAAGAAGTTATTCTACATTGAGGGACCAAATGAAGATGAAGAAGTAGTTGATGCCTCTAATGATGATGAGGAAGATATAGAGGAGGTACCTGAATATTCCCAACCTACAATCTCTTGTCATGCACTTGTAGGTATTAGCACTCCACAAACTCTTAAGGTGGTGGGTTTCCTCAAGAAATAGGTGATAGTGTTGATTGATTCAGGGAGCACACATAACTTTATAAACCATAAGTTGGCTACTCGATTAAACTATTTCATCTACCCAGCGCCAAAATTTTAGGTCATGATTGCAGATGGTGGCACAATTAATTGTTCAAGCAAATGCCATAATATTAAGCTTACTATGGGTGGGTACAATCTCGACTCTCCTACGTTTGTTATTCCCATGGGTAACATAGACATTGTTTTGGGAGTCCAATGGCTCACAACCTTAGGAACCATTGAGATGAAATTCCAAGAACTATTCATGCGCTTTCATTCTGAAGGTAAGAAAATTGAACTACATGGATCACATGCAAAATCTCCACAATTGGTTAGTTCACATCAGATGACCGAGATGCTAAAAAAGGGGGCAGAGGGAATTATTACATGATTAAGCTCCATAGAAGTTCAACCCACACAGATATCTACACATCTTGATCTACAAATAATTCTTGAAGACCACTCATCTATTTTTGGGGCCATGCCAAAAAGACTACCACCAAAAAGAGAACATGATCATGCCATTCAACTAATTCCAGGTAGTCAACCACCAAATATCAGACCATATAGACATCCATATGCACAAAAGAGTGAAATTGAAAAGATGGTCCATGAGATGTTGGAGGCAAGGATCATCAAGCATAGCCAAAGTGCATATTCATCACCAGTGGTCATGGTGCGGAAGAAGGATGACACATGGAGGATGTGCCCAGATTATAGGGAACTCAACAAGTACACCATCAAAGATAAATTTCCTATTCTAGTAATTGATGATTTACTTGATGAGTTTCATGGTACTAATTATTTCACAAAATTGGATCTTCACTCAGGGTACCATCAAATTAGAATCAAGGATGAAGATGTTCATAAAACTACTTTTAAAACACATGAGGGCCATTATGAGTTTTTAGTAATGCCCTTTGGTCTTACAAATGCACCATCTATATTTTAGAGCTTGATGAACACTATTTTTAGGCCTTTTTTAAGGAATTTTGTGCTAGTTTTCTTTGATGACATATTGATTTATAGTCAGACATGGGAAGCACATCTGCAACATGTGAAACAGGTGTTGATAGTTTTAGAGAAGCACCAACTTTATGCAAAGCCATCTAAATGTGCTTTTGGAGTACAAGAGGTAGAGTACCTCGGTCACATTGTATCCCATGAAGGGGTCAAAGTTGATCCCCAGAAGATCAAAGCAATAATGGAATGGCCCATGCCAAAAACTCTCAAAAACCTTTGAGGGTTTTTTAGACTAACAGGTTACTATAGAAGATTTGTGAAAGGTTATGGTAGCATAGCAGCTCCACTCACTACTTTGCTAAAGAAGGATGCTTTCCATTGGAATGAGGATGCCACCAAAGCATTTGAGAAACTAAAAGTAGCTATGTGCACCACTCCAGTTTTGGCTACTCCAGACTTCTCACAAACATTCACTATTGAATGTGATGCTTCTAGGTCTAGATTGGGGGTAGTACTAATGCAGGAAGGAAGACCCATTGCATTTGAAAGTCATCAATTCAAAGGTAAGAATCTATAAAAACTATCTATGAGAAAGAAATGATGGCTATTATTCATGTAGTTAAATAATGGAGGCCTTATCTGACGAGTAGACACTTTAAGGTGAAAACAGATCATGATAGTCTCAAATACTTTTTGGAGCAAAGATTATCATCTAAGGAACAATAAAAATGGGTAACCAAGATGTTGGGTTATGATTTTGAAATCATCTACAAGAAGGTTAAAGATAATGTAGTAACAGATGCACTATCAAGATGGGATGCATCCACAGAAGCATTACTTTGTGCAATGTCCATATTGCAAGCAAATTGGGTGGATGAAGCTAGGGTAGAATGGGAGAAAGACAAGGATTCACAGGTTCTAATTTAGAATCTCTAGCAAGGTAATTTATCCTCTAACAAATTTGAATGGAAAGGTAATATCCTATGGTATAAGGGTAGGTTATACTTGTGCAAAAATTTAGAGCTTAAGCATAAGATTATTGTAGAGTTGCATGCATCTCCACTTGGGGGACACTCAAGGTTCTTGAAAACTTATCATAGAATTAAGAAAGAATTATTTTGGGAAGGACTCAAGGGAGATGTACAAAATTTTATGGAAGAATGCTTATATGCCAACAGAATAAAGGTGAAACAGTTAAGACCCCAGGTTTGTTACAACCATTAGCAATTCCTAGCCAAAGGTGGGAGGAGGTTTCTATGGATTTCATCACTGGGTTTTCTTGTTCTAAAGGTAAGAATGTTATTTTGGTCATTGTGGATAGGATTAAAAAATATGCCCATTTTTGTGCTCTCTCACACCCATTTTCAGCAAGTACAGTCGCGACTATTTTTATGGAAGTAGTTCTCAAATTGCATGGAACCCCAAAAATAATTATAAGTGATCGTGATCCTATTTTCACTAGTAATTTTTGAACTGAACTATTTTCTTGTTTGGGTACTCAGCTAGCTCATAGCTCATCTTACCACCCCCAATCTGATGGACAAACTGAAGTGGTTAACAAATGTTTAGAGGGGTATCTCCGTTGTTTTGTATCAGATAAACAAGAACATTGGGTTAAATGGCTACCACTTGCAGAATGGTGGTATAACACATCTTTCCATACCTCTTCTAAAATGTCTCCATTTCTAGCACTATATGGTTACCATCCACCTTCCATCACTTCTTCATTAAAGGTGCACACCAAGGTTCGAGATGTGGAAGAGCACATTCAACATCAACAAGAGGTTTTAGCTAGTTTGAGAGAGAATTTGGCCTTGGCACAAAATAGGATGAAGAAACAAGCAGATCAACACTGGAGTGAGCAAAATTTTGAGGTGGGTGACTAGGTATTTGTTTGTTTACAACCTTACAAGTAGATGTCCTTGAAGTAATAGAAAAAGGACAACAAACTTACTCCAAAGTAGTATGGCTCTTATCAGATTCTACAAAAAATTGGAAGTGTGGCTTACAAGCTCGAGTTACCTCATTCATCTCACATACACCCAGTATATCATGTTTCTTGTTTGAATAAGGTCATTGGATAGAAAGTTTTTGCCCAAACAGAGCTCCCAGAACTAGATGAAGAAGGACGAGTCATTTTGGAACAAGAGAAGATCCTCCAAACACATACTAAGAGGTTGAGAACCAGGGAGATTAAGGAATATTTGATCAAGTGGAAAACCAAAGCAGTGAAGATGCAACTTGGGAAGGTGAAGAATTTATGCAACAACATCCAGAGTTGTTCAACGTTAAGGACAACATTGGTTTGAAGGGGAAGGGCATGCTATGCCCCTAACGTATCACATGTATGAGGATAGTATTAGCTGACTTATGGCTTACTTATTCCTCTTTGACATTATATTACATTTATCTATGCTTTCTTTAGATTAGTAGGTCGGCCTATGGAGTAACCATGGCCTAGTTAGACTATATATATATGAGGTAGTGGGTAATCATTTATCATCATATTATGAATTCTGCTCTTATTGAAGCTTGTGGAGGTTTCCACCTCGAAGTGGCTTATCTATTATCATATATTTGGATATATTTCAGTCATATTTAGATATAATTCTACTTTTATACTTAATTCTTGAAGTAATTTCATTATAAAGGGTAAGACTGAACTCATCCCTTTTGATAGGGTTCATAGGCAATTTGGGTTGGTGCAAAAGATTTTGGATCCATTCCTAAGGTCTAGGTGGGAGGATGCCAATTTTTTTATTCCAAATCCATAATAGTGGAGATAGTTCTTGAGCATAAGGATCTATCTGCTTGAGTAGAGATTGATGATGAAAGTGTTGTTAATGTTTATGGGGTGTGGTATCAAGCCCTTTATGTAGCAATAGATTTTGATGGGATGATGGGGTCAAAAAACCCATAGATGTGGATCTAGTTGGTGTGGGTTCACATGTATAGTTACAAGGTGTCCTTAATGGATAGGAAGGAGTGGCACTAGCTACTGCATAGTCATAGGTAACATATTTACAGGGGTAGGTTGTAACATTATAGGTTTTGCTAGCTATTGTGATAGGTGAGAGGGAAAAGACAAGGACTTCACTAGCCTCAATGACCCAAGAGAGGGACAATTTGAGATAGAGAGGAGGAGGATCTATAGAACTAACATGACCACTAAGTAATATCCCTATGACATAGTACTTGGCCATAGTTAAGGAGTTGCATTATTATGAGGCCATAGTTCTAACACATTATCCTGATCAACCCTGATGGGGGGATTACAAAGCTAGTTTGGTAGGTGGTACAAGTGTAGTGACTCTAGGTCAGTGGGCCACTTTGGTGGGTGGATAGGTAGGGACCTAAAAAGGGCAAGCACTAGATGGTAGTAGTAATGCAGGAGGTGCCAGTGGTAGGGATGCCCCAGGGGCATAGGTTTTGATATGATATGTATAGGTGTATATGATTGTGATACCAGCCTACCAACTGATGTAGTGAAATGTATATGTTTTAAGAGAGAGAGATGTACATTATTATGTGTACTATTTTATTTTGATGAGACATGATGTATATGGTGTGATTATGATATATAGATGTGATTATGTTTCATGATTCATGATTTAGATGTTCATAATTTATTATGATTATGCTTATGAAATGTAGACTTGCTAGCTTAGGCATGTGATGATTTATGGATGATTCTTATGATGAATGGTTATACATTATTATGATTATGTGATGCTTGGTTTTATATATGGTTATGATGTTTATGATATATGGTTATGATCATGGATATGTGATGTGATTTTATGATTATGTATGTGATGTGTTGATTATGGTTATGTGATGTTTATGATTTATAGTTATAACCATGGATATATGATGTGGTTTATGATTATTATTATATTTATTTTGTTGATAATAGCACTTAAAGTAAGATAGAAAAACTAGATGTGGGAAAAGAGATGAAAATCATGAGACATATGTCTAGGTAAATACATGAACCAATTATGAGAGGATAAGGAAAAAGGCATGATGCTTCTTCATTGGTAAGGACTAAAAAAATTGAATTTAGACTGGATAAAGGAATATAAGCCCTTTAGATTATTTGCATTAGCTGATAAAAAGGTGTCTTGGTCATATTGTGTCAAGTAAGCTCAGAATCGCTTAATTTGTTGATGGTGCAAAGGGGAGATAGGTGATGGGTGATACGTAGTATAACCTTTTGAGGGGTGGTTTTCACATTCTATAGGTGACCTAAGAATTGTAGGAATGCTTGCCGTTGCGCCAAAAGGTCGACCTGTTAACGCCTGATACAAACCCCAGATAAGTACCCACGGGAGGCTGTTAGTCCATGTCACGAATCCCTGAGGGGGACGCTGGCGATTAGTCCAACAATCCCCCCCTCAGCGTCACCTGAGGGGATTCGAACCCGTGACCACCGCTCTGATACCAATTGTAGGAATGCTTGCCGTTGCGCCAAAAGGTCGACCTGTTAACACCCGATACAAACCCTAGATAAGTACCCACGGGAGGCTGTTAGTCCATGTCACGAATCCCTGAGGGGGTCGCTGGCGATTAGTCCAACAAGAATCATAATAGACAAGTCCATTTTTTTAATTTAAGGTGTAGATAGATCGATGTGAGAAGTCTATTAATGTTATATATGAAAGTTGATTATAGCTTTCTTGGGCTAGCTTGTTTTGATTTTGATATGGGGTCTTTTTACTACTTTATTTTTATAATTTTTTGAAGCTAATCAATGTGGGAAGCTTAAAATTATTGTTTTGAAAAAATTGACTTATCCATCCTTTACTTTGGTAGCTGTGCTTCAAGGGAACAATTTATCTTTGTAAGCAATTTAGATTTTGGGTAGTTGTCCTTCAAAAGATAAATCTACATGCTAGAGATATTTGACCCAAGAGATATTAAAGTATCCCAAATTATTTTTATTCTAGGTTAGATATGTACAAGTCTATTTAGGCTTAGAGGTTTATCTTTATGAGGGCAAAACCTAGAGCACCAGAAAGTTAATGATAGGTAAAAAGGGTGGTTTTGAAGGATAATTACCATGGGATTCTATTTTATTAGGGATGAAAAGTATCCATGAGAACCATACCATAGATAGAGATGTGGTACCCATATTTAGGATTAGGCTATGACTTTGATGTTTAATCACATGGTTCTATGTTGTAATTTGTTGTTCTAAAAGGGATAGTATTAAAGTGTGAGGAAGGTGAAAATATCGTAAATCAAGGGATGAACTTAAGTTAGATAAAAGGTGAGTTTAATCCCTATTTAAAAAAAGAAAGGATATAAATGCAAATAATTGAGAGGATTAGGTTCTGGTATGCCTTCAAGAGAGGACAAATGATAAGTTCTTGATCCATACTTGTGGGTTATGATGTATGGTCTAGGATAATTGAAAGCAAACTTGCCTCCCTTGCTTTTCTCCATATTGGTCACATGTTGATTTTCCTTTAGGATAAGGTCTCTAATGTTGAATTCTCATTATTTTAGGTGCTTTTTATATCCATTCTTGACGCATTCTTGATATACATGAAGATGATTAAGTGCTTCTAGATGATGTTCATCATGTAGCTCGAGTCATGCTAGATGATCTTGATGATAGTCACTCTCAAAAATGATGTCTAGCAAGTATATGTAAAGAGAGGGAATCTAAACTTCAAGAGGCTATATTGCCTCTACTCTAAAGATCAAAGAGAAAGTGGTAGCACCCATATAGGTTTAAATGCTAATGTGATAGGCCCAAAAAGTGAAGGGGATGTACAAGTTTTAATCCTTACTTAAGCATTGACTACTTTAGTTAACATCTTGTTGAGGATTTTGTTAGAGGCTTTCACCTATCCATTGTATTATGGATGGTAAGGTGAGGAAAAGATTAACTTGATGCCAAATTCATCATAAAGACTTTAGACTTGTTTGTTTTTAAAATATTTGACATTATCAATGATGATTTTATGGGGAACACCAAAACAAAAGATGATATGATGATTGATGAAGTTAACTATCTTATCAACTTTGGTCAAGATGAGAGGATAGCCTCTACCCACTTGGTGAAATATTAATGGTGGTGATGATGGAGTGGTACCACTATGAAGAATGAGGATTGATTTCCCCAATGAGATCTAGTGCCCATTATGAGAAGGGCCAAAAGTTCTTGGATACCTGAAGGCCATAGGCTGGTGCATGATGTAAATTGGCATGTTATTGACATTTAACATAGTTATTTACATAATAACATTAGTCTTGGTTGAGGGTGGGATAATAGTAGCTAAGGTGAAGGATATTTTTAGAGATAGGTAAACCACTAAAGCGTCCCTCATATATTACATCATGCATTTTACTAATAGCATGGGAAGCTTCATGGATGCATAGACAATGGAGAAGGAGGTCATTAAAAATATGTTTGTAAAGGATTCCCCCTAATATGGTATAACAAGTACTCTAAACAAATGCTCTTTAGGCATTCCTAGAGAGGTTGGGAGGAATGATGTCAAGGTTTAGGTAGTTAAAGGTTTGCATGTTCTAAATATCTGATGAAAATTCCTCCATAACACAAATGTTAGGGAGGTTGGAATGGATATAAGAGGGTGTGATAAAACAATAAATGATGATAAATAGCTTAGAATTGGTAATGTATATGGGATTTGGTAAGAAAGGGAATCCATTCTATCCATGAACTTGCTGATAGATCATAAAATAACTTGGATAAGGTAATGATCAAATGATGTTAAGATTAAATCTATTAGGCATTTATACTATTGTAAGACATCAGTTTTACATTGATAAGATCCACTAACCTGATTGGCCACATGGTGGAAATCACCAAAGACACTGATCATCTAAACTCCCAAGGCTAGAGTGGTTTGGAGACCTATTACTAGGGATTCATACTCAACCATGTTGTTGATGCACTCAAAATCAAGCTTGAAAAAAAGAGGAAGAAGTTCACCATCTATGGGAATGAGAATAACTCTAACACCCCCACCATGCCAGAATTTTGAGCCATTGAAGAACATGGCCATTTGGTAGATGATGTCCTCATGAGAAAGAGTTACAATGGACTTGTTTGGAAAGGTAAGAGGAAGTGGTTGGTTGTATGAAAAAGGAGATTCATCCAATTTATCAATGATGAATTTCCATTTAATTTAATTTTACTAGAGGAACTCAAGGTCAAACTTAGCTAAGAGTATGATCCACCTAGGCATACACTAGTTTTGGTATGGTTTAGAGTGTATGTACCTAACTAAGTCAGTGTTGGTGATGACAAATATTTTATGATTGAGGAGGTAATGAAATTTTTTTGGGAGCCACAAAGGTTAAGGTAAGGCAAATATTCTCAGTATGGGTATACTGAGTTTCATACTCTATAAGTGTTCAATTTATATAGTATACAACTTTTTCTTTGTTTTGCTCATCACGCTGAGCGAGAATTGTCCCTGAGGAATGGTTAATGGTGGAGATATAAAGGTAGAATGGTCAGTTTACCTTGGGAGGGATAAGAATGGGTAGAGAAAGAAGGTAATCTTTGACTAAATCAAAGGCTTTTTTACAGTCCTTATTCCACTTAAATTTATGTTTCACCATATCTGTATTGAAAATAAGGTGAAAGGGTTGACATCTATATGATAACTGAGAGATGAAGTGATGGTTAATTAGAATTTCCCCTATATGCTATGGAGTTACTTAAGGTGGGAAGGAGGAGGTATCTCTAGGATTACTTTGAATTTGGTAGGGTCTACTTTGATTCCTTCAAGAGAGATGATAAAGCCAAGAAGCTTTCCAGAGAAGACCCCAAAAACACATTTCTTAGTTTGAGTCAGACATTGAAATGGATTAGGCACTCAAAGATAATTTTGAGAAATTCTAGATGATCCTTGTGATATTTGGATTTCTTAAAGATATCATCTACATAGTCCTCTATGATTTTGTGGATGAGATCATGGAGTATGTAGGTAATCACATATTGGTAGGTTGTTCCAACATTCTATAGATCAAATGGCATAACCCTATAGCATAAAGTCACCCATGGGGTGATAAATGAGGTTTTATGATGATATTCTATGGAAACCAAGATCTTATTATATCCTAATAAACCATCCATGAGAGACATATCGTGGCCAACTATAAAATCAAAAAGTTGGTTGATGTTAGGCAAAGAGAATCATCCTTTGGACAAGCAAGGTTGAGGTCATGAAATTTAATAGAGGAAAAGTCATCATATGGGTTTGGTTATGGTAAAAATGTTGGAAACCTATTGAGAATAGTCAATGGGTTGGATGACATAGATATACAAGAGATTTTGAGTCTCTTCTTTGACTAAAAGGGTGATATAAGGGTACATCCTATGAAGCTTTTTCCTAACAAGTTTCATGTTGGGATGGATGAGGATGTTGTGGAGCACTATAAAAATATCAATTCTAGGCATATCCTAATAGGAGTAAGAAAATATTAGACTTTGGTTATGGAATAATGAAGGGTAATCTTATTGCTCTAAGGAATCTAAGGATTGACCAATCTTTATAATGTAAGGTTTATCCTGAATACCCAAGTTGACATTGATAGTGGGTTCATTCAACATAGTTTGGTTCTTAGGAGGAAGGTATTTTTTGATATAATAATCCCTTACACCAAGATAAGTGAGAATGAAATTCTTATGTAGAGTAATTACCTAGTGATTACCCGATTCACTAGTCTGATTAAACATTGATTGTCAACCCTAGGTGCGTAAACTTTTCAAGAGTGTCAGCACTATATATGCATTATTGATTCAAAAATCAACTTGCTTTTCTAGTTTTAGTACAATGAATTTATATATATATATATATATATATATATATATATATATATATATATATAATGAAATTGTTGTGATAGAATTATAAAAATATTCCACACTTATGTATCATACATGCATCACACTTTAATAATCAAACTTAATAGTAAAATCAACTTACACAACAAACTAATAATTAAGAGGGTTAGAATCTTCGCAATAGCTCATTCTAAGGGGGCATTTCCTCATTCAAAACTAGTCTCCAATCCCTCTCTAAAAGAATGCACATACTTTTTATAAATTTAACTTTCTCATTACTCATTTCTGAATACAAAGGTTACAATTCAAATAATTTTACTATTATTACCTCAAAATTATCCAAATCCTAGTCTGATCTAAGTTTTACCTTTAAATAAAAAAGGCATTTTATTGAATCTTAACCAAAAACACAAAACTAGGAAAAAATACAAATACTTAGAAACTAACCTAGTCAACCTTCTAGTAGTTAGTAATCAAAGTTACTTGTTTTAGGTTTGACTGGGTTAGAGATAAGGCATATTATTTTGTTGTTTTATTTCCTTTTATCTTTGTTCATTATCCTTATCTTTGTCATCTTTGGAAACACATCCAAAATGTCCTTGCATGTAAGGAATCCATAAAAAACTATGATTCTTCTTAATAGTTTATTTAGTTTCCCAAGACAGTTGGATGTGTCTACAAGATCTCCTCAATGATGACTCTACTTTGCATATTGACTACAAGCACTCTACAGTAGTTGTAGGCAACTTGTAGGTGAAGCCTACAGTTGATATGGGTATTATATAGTGGTTGTAGGTAACCTATAGGTGAAGCCTACAGTTGTTATGGGTATTCTACAATAGCTACATGCAACCTGTAGGTGAAGACTATAGTTGTGGGTATTTTATAGTGGTTTCATAAAACCTATAGGTGAAGCCTATAGTTTTTGTGGTCACTTTATAGTGGCTATGAGAAACCTATAGGGGAAGCCTAAAATTAATATAGTCACTCTACAGTGGCTACGAGCAACCTGTAGGTGAAGCCTATATTTTTTATGGGGAGCCTGTAGTAGCTATAGCTTAGCAATATTTTGTAGCTTTAAATGACTTTTCAAATGCTTATTAGATAAAGTCACACCAATATAATTCAATCAAGGAAAAGCATCAATAATTCATATAATAACACGCGCACATGTGCGTATGCACATGCGTGTGCGCATGCGCACACACGCACACACACACACACACACACACACACACACACACACACACACACACACACACACACACACACACACACACACACACACACACACACACACACACACACACACACACACACATGAATGAACATACAAAATCATAACTTCATTCATTCATTTACATTAGTGACATATAGTTATGGGATTTACATAGCAAAAGACATAGACTAAGCATGGATGAGGGTATAAAAGTAATTAATTGGTGGCATCATCACTCCTTCTACTTATCCTCTTGTTCAACCTCAAGAAATCCTTAGTTGCATTCTAAAACGACAATTTTTTTTAAAGTATAAGGGTTTAAGATAGCCTGACTCTTCCAAGATATAAAAAACTTTAGCATTCTCAATGTGTTTCCATATTTTCTTCTCTACATCTTTGTCAATTGGAACATTTCCTTCCCATTCAGGGATTGGGAACCAAAATATAAGGGGTTAAAACATCAATCCCAACCATTATACTCTCCATTTCCTGACAAGTTCAATATACAAGTATACTATATGGATGGTCTCCCCAAGGTTTTGAGGGGAGTATGGTTCCTTCTTTTTCAAGGCATCTGAGAGTTCTTCCCATCTATGGAGTAGGCAACATAAATTTGTCTTCCATATCCTTCCATGAAACTCAAATAGTGGTTCTAGACTTCCACCTATTTTCTGACAATTGATACCTACGGAGTATTTGTGTTGATAAATGAGATCCATTCTTCTACTACAACATTTGAATCTTTGGATTAACTCCTAATCATTAGGGTGGCTTTATTTCCTTTCCTTGATATTCTTCCATTTGTTTTCTTCTTTCAATTTCATTCAAAACATATGAACAAAATGCATTTAACAGGACATACCCCACATAGATGTTGGGATTTCATTATGTATCACTGTGAATGACGTATTGGTGAATGTAGAATTCACTTAGCTAGGATTGAAGATTAGGATTAGCATGATTATACCCATTAAGGAAATATTTTGGGTCACAGACTATATAAGATTGATCATTATAAATCCTATCATACCTGAATTTTAACAATTTTTCTTCCAAGTATACAACATATACTTTAGAAGGGGGTCTACACTCCATTAATAGCTCAGTAGTTTCATGGAATTTACCAATCTTTTCATTCAAATATCTGATCTTATTTTCATCAAATTCTAATTTTTCTTGTAATTCACCATGTTGTTCTTTTGATTCAACATATCCCTTGAATATTTACACCAATTCTTTATGGTAGGCTTCATTATTATTGAATTGTTCCTTCATGAAAGTCAAAAGATCATTAGTCTCTACTAGAGTGGTGGTTGATAAATCCACATCAATAACTTCTTCTATAGTGGCTATTGGTGTAGTGGGTAATGGAGGAGGAAATACTTGACATAAGGGTACTAGATCTAGAGCATATTATACTATAGGGGCTTCTATGGCCAAGGTGGATGAGGATACTATAGTTTCTTCCACTTCCTTCTCTTTGTCCTTAGAGGGCTCTACAAACTCTATTACTCTTAGAAGCATTTCAATTCCTCACTTTCCTTTCAGTTTTGTTATCTCATTTTTGAGTTTGTATATTTCCTCCATAGCTTGTTCCAATATTTGGAACTCCTGATCATGAAAAAAAAATTCTTGTTCTCTTCTTTTTCCCATAACCTCTTCTTCAACCAATTCTTCTTCTCCTGTATGTTTCTCTACCTCTCTCAATTCTTCCATTTTGTATCCAATGTTTTTGAGGAGATCAATGTCTTACTTAGTGAATATAGATGGGAGAGGTGATCCTTATTATTATTATGCCTTATTAAATCCTTCATCAGTAGACCATTCTTTTATTTCAAATCTATCAAGAATTTTTGTAAGCTTAAGCTCTTTCCTTGGTTCTTCATCATCATTGATGGCTATGGTTAAGGAGGTTGTAGCAGTATTTTATGTCTTTATCCTTTGAGATCTCCTAAGAGGAGGTCTCCTTTTTGACACTATGGGTTTCTTCCCCTTGGTTTTCATTTTCCTTGCAGGAGGGGTGACTAATGGATTTTGTGTTTCTTGTGCATCAGTTGACAAGAGAAATTCTTCTTGTCCAGTAGGAGAGTGTAGAGGGATCAACCTAAGGTGATTAAATAATGGGAGAAGGGACATTCTATTGTGGTATTTCCTCCTCTATATTAAATAGAGATAAGACTAGTCTTCTCCTCTCCTTTCCCACAATAGTCTCACATAGAACTTCATTGGCTACAGGCTGGCCAACAACACTAGTGCCCTTAACATCTTCTTGAATAGTTTATTGGGGATGCTCCTTAGTGGATTCCCTCTCATCAATTCCTTCTTCTTGTTGGGATGCAATATTTTTTGGGGCCAAAAATTACTCCCAAGTGAGCTCAAGTCTAACAGAAGCTATTCCTTGTTTAATTATGAGCCATATGAGGCAGTGGTGAGATAGGTCTATTTTAGTGCCTTTCTAATATTATTTGGACATTATTTTCAAGATATTCCATAAGAAATTTGGAACATTAATAACTCTATTGTGTCTTAATGTTTTAAAATTTTGAACTACAAAGTGTAAATGAGGGAATACCTTCCCTCATAGGTCATATACCTGATAATATATGATGTTATCTATCTCCATTCTGTAGGTAGACTAAGTCTTTACACACTTCCTTTCTTTAATATCAATCTTTGATTTGCCTAACAAAATTGTTACCTAATCTCCTAGCCATTGGGCCTATCTTGCCAATTTTCCCACATGCTTAGTAGCCTAGTTGCTTGGCTCACCAAGGTCTCAATAATAAGAAATTTGATTCCACATACATTAGCTTGGTTTCCATCAAAAGAACATCCAAATTCCATAGCAAGAGGCTCTAAAAATTTTTGCAACCATTCAAAATAGGTTGTTTAACCATCTTTATGGAAGACATCCCAACTTGTTTGGTCTCCCCATAAGTGCCTATGGACAGAGGGATCTATCTGCATGGTTAACCCTCCCATTTTGAATTCTCTATTAGTCCCTTCAATCAATAATCAACTGCACACTCTTTGGACTTATGTAAATCTTCTTATAGTAGGTTTGGTCTAAAATGTCAAATATGGAGTTTGTAGGTTATAGGGTTTGGTTCATAAATGGTGAATGTGAGGTTGTAGGTTGTATGGTATGGCTTAATAATAATATATGTGAGGTTGTAGGTTGTAAATTATATCATCTCAAAGGATCCCATGGTGCATGAGGTTTAACTCATATGATTCTCCCCCACTTGAGTTGTCATGTGTCCTCACGTTATGTGGACTGAGTAGGAAGTACGGGATAAAATAGGTCATTATGAGGGATATAAGTGTGGGTTTAGTGGTTATGTGATAGAATTTTTAATGCATAATTAAATTCATAATTATATATGCTTTATTAATACCATACATGCTATATTATAATAATGAATGACATTTTCAACGATGAAGAATATGGCATACCTTTTAATAATGATGTTCTAGATGTGATGCCTAGGAAGTCGCATGTGTGTTAGCATGAAAATATTTGCATGTGAATGATTAACGAGTGAAATTATTGGGTTTCTAGTTGGAACTGGAGTGAAGTGGGCCTTTTACGAAGTGATTGGGAGATCATTGGTGGTTAGGCATTAATGATGCCTATAGCTCATGTACATGTGATGTAGGATAGTCTGCATGGAAGAATGATCTAAGACTTGGAGGATACATGATTTTTGTCATCCCCTAAGGTGGTAATTTTAAATCTAAGTGATCCAAGTGATGGACTATAATATCTAGAGTAGGTAGCTAAGGGCATTACTACCTAGTGACTTTCATCTAGATGAACTAGCTGATAGGAGTCTAGATGTTGCTTATGCCTTGTAGGTTTTGTGCCTATGCTTGGCTATAGTAATCAACATGGTCTTCAACATGGAACCTATGTGCCAAAGAAAGATAAGATCTCACTAGTCAACATAGTTAGATGATCTTCATAAAATCACCAAAACTAAAAATGAATCATTAGTGTCCATGTAGGCAAAAAATTTGGTCTACAACATTTCCACATGGAAAAGGAAGTTGTATTATGTGGCATGGCTCTATAGCTTGGTATCCAGGGGTAGTTTTAGGCAATATATATGACATTTTATACCCCAATATTCCTTTATTCTTCCATGAGTTTGTCTGATGACTTTCATGTAATGCCCAAAATCTAATAGCCAAGCCATTAATGAGAGTTGTAGGAGGATCTATCTTATATGCTCTATAGAAAGGTGAGAATAGGCATGAGAGGGTACCTATAGTACCTTCATAATTTCTTGTAGTAGATTCAAAAATGTTTGTAGTAGCTTCATAAAACTTGTGTGAATAGTTGGGATTTGAGGGATTGCTTTCTCTTTGCTTCCTTCTTCACATTCCCTTATTTATTTATTTTTGTTTTTACCCCTAAATAGCCAACAAGATAGTTTTATACTTAGGATTTTTTATAGATTTGGGTAGTCAACAAGCTAATTTTCTATGTAGAAGCTATCAATAATGCCCAAAAATAGGTTTTCATTATTGGAAAGTTTTTTGACTCTAACTACTATTTACAGTAGAATGTTTATTTAGGGTCATGGCCAAGTCATCTAGAAATGTGACTTGTCAAGGACTAGTGGAAGGCCTCATTCATCATGCCAGAGGAGGGAAAGGATGTCCTCCTCCCTTTTATCTAAGTGTAGATTGGTGCTCTCATTGTCTAATGGGGTAAGATACCTATCCAAGACATCATTATATCCATCTTGTAACTACTAGCATATGTGACTGGTAAATTCCTCCTGAGTAAGTGCCATTTTTTATAAATTGAGTCTATGGTTGTTGACTAGAAAACATAATATCACTAGATCAATGGTTTGGAGTTGAAATAATCTATTGTCAAAAACATGCTCAATCTCAAAAGGACCAAGCCACCTGGTTTGGAGTTCACCCTTGTGGTCCTTGTATTTTGAGTCGAAAAGAAGGGCCCAATCTCTTTTAGTGCCCTTCTAATATGAGCCATATGAGGCAGTGGTGAGATAAGTCTATTTTATTTCCCTTATAATATTATTTGGACATTATTTTCAAGATATTCCATAATAAATTTGGAACATTAATAATTATATTGTGTCCTAATGATTTAAAATTTTGAACTACAAAGTGTAAATGAGGGAATACCTTCCCTCATAGGTCATATACCTGATAATATATGATGTTATCTCTCTCCATTATGTAGGTAGACTAAGTTCTTACACACCTCCTTTCTTTAATATCAATATTTCATTTGCCTAACAAAATTGTTACCTAACCTCCTGGCCATTGGGTCTATCTTGCCAATTTTCCCCCATGCTTAGTAGCCTAGTTGCTTGGCTCACCAAGGTCTCAGTAATAAGAAATTTGATTCCACATACATTAGCTTGGTTTCCATCAAAAGAACATCCAAATTCCCTAGCAAGAGGCTCTAAAAAATTTTGCAACCATTCAAAATAAGTTGTTTAACCATCTTTATGGAAGACATCCCAACTGGTTTGGTCTCCCCATAAGTGCCTATGGACAGAGGGATCTATCTGCATGGTTAACCCTCCCATTTTGAATTCTCTATTAGTCCCTTCAATCAATAATCAACTGCACACTCTTTGGACTTATGGAAATCTTCTTACAATAGGTTTGGTCTAAAATGTCAAATATGGAGTTTGTAGGTTATAGGGTTTGGTTCATAAATGGATGGTATGGCTTAATAATAATATATGTGAGGTTGTAGGTTGTAAATTATGTCATCTCAAAGGATCCCATGGTGCATGAGGTTTAACTCATATGATTCTCCCCCACTTGAGTTGTCATGTGTCCTCAAGTTATGTGGACTAAATAGGAAGTACGGGATAAAACAGGTCATTATGAGGGATAGAAGTGTGGGTTTAGTGGTTATGTGATAGAATTTTGAATGCATGATTAAATTCATAATTATATATGCTTTATTAATACCATACATGCTATATTATAATAATGAATGACATTTTCAATGATGAAGGATATGGCATACCTTTTAATAATGATGTTCTAGATGTGATGCCTAGGAAGTTGCATGTGTGTTAGCATGAAAATATTTGCATGTGAATGATTAACGAGTGAAATTATTGGGTTTCTAGTTGGAATTGGAGTGAAGTGGACCTTTTACAAAGTGATTGGGAGATCATTGGTGGTTAGGCATTAATGATGCCTATAGCTCATGTACATGTGATGTAGGATAGTCTGCATGGAAGAATGATCTAAGACTTGGAGGATACATGATTTTTGTCATCCCCTAAAGTGGTAATTTTAAATCTAAGTGATCCAAGTGATGGACTATAATATCTAGAGTAGGTAGCTAAGGGCATTACTACCTAGTGACTTTCATCTAGATGAACTAGCTGATAGGAGTCTAGATGTTGCTTATGCCTTGTAGGTTTTGTGCCTATGCTTGGCTATAGTAATCAACATGGTCTTCAACATGGAACCTATGTGCCAAAGAAATATAAGATCTCACTAGTCAACATAGTTAGATGATCTTCATAAAATCACCAAAACTAAAAATGAATCATTAGTGTCCATGTAGGCAAAAAATTTGGTCTACAACATTTCCACATGGAAAAGGAAGTTGTATTATGTGGCATGGCTCTGTAGCTTGGTATCCAGGGGTAGTTTTAGGCAATATATATGACATTTTATACCCCAATATTCCTTTATTCTTCCATGAGGTTGTCTGATGACTTTCATGTAATGCCCAAAATCTAATAGCCATGCCATTAATGAGAGTTGTAGGAGGATCTATCTTATATGCTCTATAGAAAGGTGAGAATAGGCATGAGAGGGTACCTATAGTACCTACATAATTTATTGTAGTAGATTCAAAAATGCTTGTAGTAGCTTCATAAAACTTGTGTGAATAGTTGGGATTTAAGGGATTGCCTTCTCTTTGCTTCCTTCTTCATGTTCCCTTATTTATTTATTTTTGTTTTTACCCCTAAATAGCCAACAAGATAGTTTTATACTTAGGATTTTTTTATAGATTTGGGTAGTCAACAAGCTAATTTTATATGTAGAAGCTATCAATAATGCCCAAAAATAGGTTTTCATTATTGGAAAGTTTTTTGACTCTAACTACTATTTACAATAGAATGTTTATTTAGGGTCATGGCCAAGTCATCTAGAAATGTGACTTGTCAAGGACTAGTGGAAGGCCTCATTCATCATGCCAGAGGAGGGAAAGGATGTCCTCCTCTCTTTTATCTAAGTGTAGATTGGTACTCTCATTGTCTAGTGGGGTAAGATACCTATCCAAGACATCATTATATCCATCTTGTAACTACTAGCATATGTGACTGGTAAATTCCTCCTGAGTAAGTGCCATTTTTTATAACTTGAGTCTATGGTTGTTGACTAGAAAACATAATATCACTAGATCAATGGTTTGGAGTTGAAATAATCTATTGTCAAAAACATGCTCAATCTCAAAAGGACCAAGCCACCTGGTTTGGAGTTCACCATTGTGGTCCTTGTATTTGGAGTCAAAAAGAAGGGCCCAATCTCTGGTATGGAATTACTTGGTATTAATGTTCCTATCATGCCATATAATCTATTATTATTATATAATTTATATTTTATATAATGCCTATTGTCTATATTCATCTAAGGCATCAACTATAAAAGCCTATCTTTCTAGGCTTCAAATATATCCATCCCAAGTTCTAGTGTTGTTTGTAAGGTCTTGTGCTCAAATTTGATAGGCAAAATAGGTTTATTTCCATATATGAACTCATATGGAGTGAATCTTATAGTGGTCTTCCATATTATTCTATAAGCCCAGATAGCTTTAGGAAGCCTAGCCTCCCAATCTTTATGAGGTAGACTAATGGTCTTTGTCAGAATATTTTCTAACTCCCTGTTGGTGACTTCCACCTAACTATTAGATTGTGGATGATATAGATTTGATTTCTTATGCCTAATCTCATATTTCTAGACTAAGGTAGTAATTAAATTAAAAATGAATTGGGGTCCCTAATCAATAACTATTTCATATGACACAACATCTCAAGTAAATAATTATTCATAGAGGAAAGCTATCACCTTCTCATCCTTGGTATGTGTAAGAGCCTTGACTTTCACCCATTTAGTGACATAATCAATATAGACAAGGATGTGCTATTTATTGTTAGATTTTGGATCAAAAGGTCCTACAAAGTCTAGGCCCTACTTTTCAAACGGTTCAACCATCATCTGAGGATGAAAAGGCATTTCATCTAAACATGTGGGTCTCCCCATACACTGACATTTGTCACAATGTGCATTATATCTTATTGCATATTTATGGAGAGAGGACAAATAGTATTTTGTATGAAAAATTTTGAATATTGTACACTTGGATATAAAGTTTCCTCAACAAGGTTCATCATGGCAGGCTTTAAGGATATCTAAAAATTCATCTTCTCTGAGACATCTTCTGATGATAGATTCAGACTCAATATAGAAAAAGAATCCAAACAACTATAAATATCTATCATTTTTTTGAATCAATGCTCTCCTTTGTTTGGGGAGTAAGTGTTGTGGAAGTAACCATGTTATAAGTTAGTTAGCAATATCAACATATCAAGGTGTGGTAAGGGAGAAAGAAAATAGGTGCTCATTTAGAAATGAGTCATCCACTATAATATCTTCGTCATGGGTTCGAAATCATGATAAAAATTCATCTAATACATTATCCTTGTCAAGCTTATCTATAATGGTGATATCAAATTCCTATAAAAAGAGCAACCATCTTATCACTCTGGGTAGAACAAATAGTTTATTCATAAAGTATCGAATGTAAGCATGGTCTATATGAACAAAGACATAATACCCTATGATGTAGTGACATAATTTGTTGATAGCATAGACTACTGCCAAGAACACTTTTTTAGTAACTGTGTAATTTAATTTTGTTGCCTATAAGTTTCTACTTATAAAATAGATGGCATAATTAAGTGCTTCCTATTTTTGGCCAAGCACAGCTATAAGGCTAGTATTTAAAACATCTGTGTGAATATGGAAGGGAAGCTTCCAATTAGGACCATGCAGAATAGTGGTGGTGGTCAATAATTCTTTCAATTATTTGAAGGTTGTATCACAAGTAGGAGTGTAGATAAATTCAACATATTTAGCTAAAAGGGTGAACAATGGCGTTGTTAATTTATTGAAATTGTTGGTGAATCTCCTATAGTAACCATCATGGCATAAAAATCTCTTAACATCTTTCTATTTTTGAGTAATAAATAGGTTTTTGATGATGCTGATTTTTATAGGGTCAACATTAATACCTGTAGTAGATACATGATGGCCTAAGACAATAACTTATATCATAAGCACGTAGAATTTCTTATGGCTAAGAGACAGATGGTGATCCTGATAGTGTTGAAATACTTTTTCTATGTTTTTGGGGCAATCATCAAATGTTTCTCCATAGATAGTGAAGTCATCCATATAGATTTCTACAAATTTATTGGCCATATCTATAAAGATACTCAAGATAACCCTCTGGAATGTGGCCAGAGCATTACATATCCCAAAAGGTAATACAACATAAGCATAAGTACCCTAGGGACAAGTAAACATTGTATTTTCTTAGACTTTAGGAGTAGTTCTAATCTAGTTGTAACCACTAAAGCCATCTAGAAAGACAAAATATTTCTTCCCTGCTAGTTTGTCCAAAACTTGGTCAAGAAGGGTAGAGGAAAGTGATCCTTCTTGGTTGTGTTGAGTTCCTTGTAATAGATGCATACATGCCATTCTCCATTTTTCTTTGGTACAATTACCAAAGGTGACACCCATTCACTATCAGAGATAGGATATATAAATTTAGTAGTCAAAAGTTTTTGTGATTCTTTTTTGACTATTTCTTGAAGATCTAGATTCATCCTATGTTGTGGTTGTCTAATTGGTTGACACTCTTCTTTGATGTAAATATTGTGTGCATGTTTTTGGGATGATTCCTTGCATATCCTAATAATCCCATGAAAAATAATGTTGTTTGGCATGCAACATGATGACTAGGTGCTTTTCCTCATTTAACTCCAACTTACTATTAATAAGCAATGTTTTCCCTCGAGAAATTTCAATTTATTATGAGAGTGCTTTCATTATTTATATATTTATAATGGATCTAATTTGGCTATAGCTATGAGGAAGTAGTTGGTGGAATGTTTTATATATAAATGTATTAAAATTATATAATTCTTGGAACTTGGAAAAGGGGCACTCAACACATTGTAAGTGTTTAAGACCTGTATAAGGAGTTTGGTAATTATGCTAAAGAAAATTGGAGAGAATGGTACCTTCTTCTTGATCAGCCAATATGCATGTAGGGTCTATGGTAAATATAGGAATCAAGGAAGGCTACTATACCTCATCTTCTTCAACCCATAATGTAGGCTTTGCTATAAAAACTAGTTGTGCTGGGGGATAAAGAACCAACTGCTTAGTGTGGTATCTATTAGATATCATCATGTTATCTATTATATAGTTGATGAATTTATTATTTATGTAAATCCAAGGTCATATAAAGATAAGGGCATATCTATAGACACCCAAATCTGGCCACCTATAACCCCCAATTAGGCTTTTGGCTAATTTCTACCCAAAATGCACAATTTGGCCTAAAAACACTAAAAAACACTAAATGATGTGAAATTGACATATTCAAGTGCTGATTTTGGTTAGGGTATTCCTAAATGGGGTAATTCAATTTATGAGCCAACTAGCTTTGATTAGATCATTCTGAGTTAAAATGCCAAATTTGTACCTAAGTGCTCTAGATTGCTCTTTCCTATCAAATCTCTTGCATGAGGCATGTGCCTTCATTATTCATTGTTGAAAAAATTTAAAATATTATAATGGATCTAATGCATCTTACATTGCCTTCCAATTCCAATCTAGTCAAAATTTGGACCAATAACAAGGCATTCTAATCAATTTGAGTGATTTGTGCATAAAGTGCTTAATCATGCTTAAGAGCTAATTAACCCAAATCAAGGAATAATTAATAATTCCATGAAAACTTGTTGAATAATTATTTTTTTAAATGAACATTGAATATCTACATCATTAGGTGACCTCATTTCTTTGGAATACATCCCTAGGCCATAAATGCCATAAATATCAAGATTCATACCCTCCATGCCTCATCAATGCCTTACATGATGCCCTCCATGCCTCTTAATTTCCCCTTCTTCCAATGTAATGATGAGGATAATTAAAAACTTAATTCCAAAAATTGAATTAATCCTCAACCACACATCTCAATCTTGAGATGGATGGTTTAGGCTGATTCTAGACATTTGTAAAAATATATAATTAGGAGACCTTACCACATCATTTATAAGACTTGATTATGCAAAGTTATAATGCATAAATGGTTCCAAAAGCTTCAATCAACTAGTGTTACCATGCCAAATTAATTTCAATCCAATCCAAGACAAATACAAAGGTGTTAAGGAGAGATGAAGGTAGTCAAGCTTCCATTACCAAGGACTTCATGAGCACAAAGCCAAGCAAACCACTACTATTAAAGGCATTTAGAGCATATAAGGAAGGTAAAAGAGTTCTTGTTTTTTGTTCCTTAATTTTTAGTTGTGTTTGTCATTTGTTTTTGTTAACTAAGATCTACGTAGTGTCGAGGCCTATAAATGTTCTGCTATTAGTGTGTTTATTTCATTGTATTTTCATTTTGGAACTAACACCATACTAATCATCCTATCTTGAGTCAAATTCCTAGAGCATAGTATCTACCCAAATTAGACTTAGGCTATAGCATAATAAAATTTTAAAGATACTCTCAAGAATCTATAGTGATGATAAGATCTTCAATGATTCCCTTTGATCTGACTATAGACCTATCAGCCATTTGTAGCAGTGTAGATATGGGACGAATATTTTTTGGCTATAATTTGTGTATAGTTTTGATTGTCATTACATTTATTGTATCCCCCAGGTCGATCAATGTGTTGGATAGCTTCTGGTCATGGATATGGAATATTAATATAGGGCATCTAGGATCTGAATACTTCTTTAGTAGGGTGTTCCCTAGCATGATGTTTGTTAGATGGCTAATCGCATGCAAAGTATTGAGTTCTTTTTTCTTCCTTCCTAGTTTCTATAGACAGAGGTCTCTAACAACTTTGGAATATATGGATACATCTTTGATGACTTAGAATAGATGGATTTTGATGCAAAGGTTCTTAAGCTATCTCATGAAATCAAACTCAAGTTTAATTGTATGGCATTGAAGGCTGAGATGTTTTGGAAATGAGGGGGTTATTTCATCAACAACTTTATTTACTAGTTCAAATATTTCTTGAGGTGATGGAGGTGGGTTAGCATGTTTTTCTAGGGTTTCATCATTTGATTCCCTTATTATGGGAGGTGTCATGGGTGGTATAACCTTCCCTAAATGGAGGTGAATTCCATTGATGCTTACTATGTATGTCAGGTACTAAACAGGCTCAGTACTAAATGCGGATTGCATTGACTTATTTTCAATATTTTGTATGGGTTGGGCAGGTAGCTAGTTATGCTTGGGTGTAGTTTGTGTATTGAGCATAAGAGTAGGAGGTTATTTTTTATATTGTGTAGGACATCCTCCTAGAGAGATACCCCATGGTTGGTTAGGTCTCCAGGGTTGTTACCACTAGTTTGTGAAGGGTGGGCCTTGGGGTAGTTGCCAAGATTACATCCAAGATAGGGATACATTTTGTGGAGGTTACCAAGATGTGGTGGGGTAACTTCCATCTAGAATTAAGAGGTGGAATGTTCATCTAAGGACTAGTCCAATTAAGAGTAGCATTTGTAAATTATGAATTAAAGGAGGTAAAATTTTGAAAAAGGTGGATTTTGTCCCATACCTTGATAAGGTGGTCATTGAACCCATGGCTTTTTTTATGTAACATAGAAAACTTGGTCACTATCTCCTCCTACAGCATGTAACTCTACTATTTTTGGTTCCTTTATTGTGATGTGAGCTACTTTAGCCTAAACCTCATGACATCTATAATCAAAAAAATTCTTCTTATAGTCTGGATAGTAAATGGTCAAAGCTTGATCCAAAGATGCTGGCTTTTGTCTTGAGTGTAAGATGTCTAGTTGGGTTTCCAAATGGATAATGATATACTATTTCATGTCTTGTAATAGGGTAATAACCTCACTTTTTGATAGGCCATTTATAGCTACCAATAGAAGTTTGTTGCTCTTGACTTTGCTTATGATAGATCTAGAATAATTATTTCTCAGATATTTGATATCTAATAATTGTAGGTGAGAAATATCTCCTCCACTCATTACGTCCAAGGCTTCTAGAAAATCCTCTCCAACTCCTTTCAGGAAGATGAGTTTCAAAGGTTCTTTTCTAAGTGTACCTTGCTTGAATTTTTTTACACTAAACATGAATCATTCAACATAATCCTCCAAAGATTCATCCCCCTCCTAAGTAATTATGAAGATGTCATTTCTTATATAACTTCTTCCTCTTCCATATTCTTAATACTTGGATAAAATTTTCTTTTTTATGTCCTCCCAAGTGTGGAATGAATTACTACCCAGTCCCATAAACTAGTGGAGTGTTGAGTCTTTGAGAGTAAGATATTTTTTTAATTTTTATGCATCATGCTTGTAGTCATAGCTTCTACAAAGGATATCAAATTTAAACAAGAATGTGTCTGGGTCTTTTTATAATGTACCTCTAAAATTAGGCAAGACTGAGGGTGGGATTTTTTTCGTCTGTGTTACGCCTATTGCATCTGGAATAGGAAATTCAAAAGTAACTATATTTGGAGTCCCATTGTCCTCTAAAAATTCTCTTTCTCTACTCATGATGGCTCTTCTTGTGATATGGACACCAAAGGTACTTAGGATCTCATCCTCAAACTCTATGTCAATCCCTTAATTATCATGATAATAAACATTTATTTGTTGATCCTTAATTTTTTACTGGATGAAGCATCTAAATATTCTCCTAAGTTTCCTTTGATTTGATCAAGAAAGCCTTGCTAAAATGTTGTAAATATG